>APFE030885539.1:84868-115856 GCA_000404065.3 Pinus taeda
TTAACCTATTTGGAGGTGCAGTCAGTTGGATGAGTAAGAAACAATCTGTAGTGGCACTATCAACTACAGAGGTAGAATACATGGCAGCCACTCATGCGAGCAAGGAAGCAGTTTGGTTGCAGATATTGTGTTCAAGTATGGGGTTAGTATAGGGAGATATAAGGATAGACTGTCACAACCAAAGTGCAATTTTCTTGGCAAAGAACCCTGCTTATCATTTAAAGACAAAGCGCATTGATGTTCAGTATCACTTTGTGGGGGATATGATAGAAGACAAAAAGGTGTTGCTGGTAAAGGTGGACACTTTGAAGAATACTACAAATGCATTGATAAAATCTATAAGCTCTGAGAAGTTCTCTTGGTGTAGAGAAACCATGGGCATTTTACAGCTCGAAAAATGACTAAGCTCTCATGTGACTCGCTGTGGAAAGAAAACAACAAGTGGGAGATTGTTGGGTTGTGTTATATTCTTTCCACGACTAACCTACGTAGTGAACCAGGGGGTTAGAGGGGGGGCAGAGTCCCCCCTTCGTTGCGCTGATTGCACAGCGGGGGGGTAACAAGGGAGGCGGCAGGCCCCCCTGTTCGGGGGGTTTGAGGGGGGCAGGTAGCCCCCCTCTATGGGTTCTGGGGCAGCGCCCTGGGAAAATGTTTTTTGGACCCTATATTAGGTTGGGCGAACCTACCTATGGTTTTCGGTCCATGGTTTTGGATGTGATGGTTTTTTGGTCCATGGTATTGGATGCTTCGGCATGTATAAATATGTATTGTAACATTGAAAGGAACATAATGAAAAATCAAGCTGGTAGTCCCAGTTTGGGATCTAGTGGGAAATCTCTATGTATATGTGTTTTATGTGCTATGCTCTCGCATTTTTATTTTTTCCTGTGATTTCGAATTTGTATGCAGGTAATTTCTATAGGGGGTTAAAACCCACAAATTGGAGAGCAAGTAAATTCCGACTTGTGATTAATCTTGATTGATCAATGAGTCCTTTTTGACTGGTTGTAGCTGAAGTCTAAACTGAAAATAGGAGATCTTGCAATTGAACCTAATTGTGAATTACTAAGCTGAAATTGGCCCATCCACATCGTTTCTATTTGCAATTGGGTGAGTCAGTGGAAGAGATTCATTTTAAATCAGGTTCATGGAGAAAATATTTTATGGAAGATGTTTGTTTTATGTCGAGAAAGACATAGTAATATTTTTTATTGAATTTGAATAAAAATAGTATATGCTCTGTATCTTCCATATCTCATTATTTTTATCTCATGTAACTCATATAGAAAGTGGGTTAATAGTGGACATGTAGCATCAAGCTCCACTCCTTTTAATTCAAAGTTCTACATGCAAACCTTTGTGTGACTTGTGTCGCAAAGACTTTGTTGTAGAGTGTGGAGTTAACACCTACCTCTACATGACAAAGTCTACACATACCTTTTGACTTGGTTTTTTCACCTTTTGTCCATTCATTATGTCGAGTCTGTGAAAACAAGCTCCACATACTTTTTTTCCATACCTCTATGCAAGTTTAATTTTACACATTTTCTTTGCTTCAACCAATATCAAAAGCATTTCTGAGCTTCTTTCAAGGCATGAATACATGCTTTAGTCATGGAAATTAGAAAAGTATCTAAAGAAAAATATACATGGAGTTAACCTTTTCCATTTCAAGTATGTTAGGATTATATTGATAGTTTTTTGGAGATAATGATTAACTAGCCCTCTAGTTTTCCCTTTTTCTTAATATAAACTACATATCTTATTACATTTATAATCAAGACATTTACATCAAATATTGGATCAAAGGGCCAAGAACTTTTCATAAATTCTTCCTTGTCCAATAGAAGAATAAATGGTCAACATGTTAGCTTCGCTCTAGTTTCTTGGGACTTAATAATTGTTCTAAAAAATGACTACCCTTGTTTAAATCGAGAACTATGTTTAAGCTTTGAAAATGGATATTCCTCCAAAGTTATCTTGGAAAGGTCCTTATTAAAGGCTTCTCTATATCTCCTCCACTAGAATGAATGGCTTGTCTATTGAAAAATATAGCAGATCTCCCTTCTAAAAAGCCTGACCATCCCATTGTCACCATGAGCTCCTCCTTTTCCCTAAATTGGACCCAAAACAACATTGAATACTTAATTATGATACAACCTGAGAAAGTTTGATTCACAGTGAAACTCAAGAGCTACTCAATTTAAAGTCTGCTAATAGTATTCATCATTCCTTCATTGGATACATATATTGTTTTTGAATCTGTCATTTGTGGTTGTAGTATGTGGTACTGACCTTGTTTCACATGAAAGGTTTTTTATTCTTGGACTATGACAATGCTAGTAAGATTTAGGCCTTTTGTAGTATTTGTACCCCATGATCATTTTTGGAAGATGTATTTCATGTGTGGAAACAAACAAGCATTTAGTTATTACATCCTAAACTAAAGCATTATTTCTTTTACTAGGTGCCATGTAACGTCCTCTAAAAATTTAGGACGAATGGGACGTAATATCCTATCCATACCTGTAGGCTATAGTCCTCCATAAAAGGGAAAAAACCCCAAAATACCCATTGTTGGGCAATTTTTGGGGAAACCGGGCTTAAAAAACCCAAATTTGAGGTTTGGATTAAGGTTTACTCAATCACTTAACAATATGAAACCCCTCTAGAAAGTCTATGAATAAAGAAGGATTGAATTCATTTTGGATCATCAAGTGTGGGTTAGCTCATTTGTTCTTGAGCATTAGGTTTGATAGATTTTTACCCCTTTTATCTCTTGTTAATTTCAGTGGTGAAATTTTTCACCCTAGTTGACATTCCCTTATTATTTCTCTATTTGGGCACAAGGGTCTCTCGCTGGTTAGGGAATTTTGTTGGATATTGGTCCCATGTCTTTTTTGGGCACAAGATTTCTATTAAAGGTGGATGAATTTGGAGGATAGTGTGAGATACCTTAGTTCTGTTTGCAATACACCTCCCTTGAAGGAAGAAACAAAGTTTCTGAGTCCTTAATATCTTTTTTTGGGAAAAGCACTTACCTTAGGTAGTGGATTCATTTATGGCACCTAGAGTAGCAAAACTCTTTGCTTTATCCAGTTTTTTCATGCACAGTTAAAAGGAGCACTTCCCTAGTTATTAATTCTCAGCCTTAGCTAAGGAAGCATGTTTACATATCTCATATAATATTTAGTAGAGGCAAACATTAATTGTCTTTTCTATCCATGAAAGGAAGGTGCATTAGTATTAGGAGTTAATAAAGTTGAGACATTGTTGTACATGTTTCCAAATTCATTGTACCTTCTGGACTAAAGGAAAAGTGAATACTACTGTTTGAAATTTTAGTTATTTCCTATTTCAAAGAGTAATAAATAGTGATGTGATTTGAGTTTCAAATTTGTCTACTTTCTGTTACTTTCTGCAGTGACATGTGCTTTCGTATTCAGAACAAGAGGTTTTTCTATAGTATCTAGTTGCCAAAGCTTCTACAATGCAAAGTAAATATCAAATCATGCCCTCATACTCCAAAACATCAAAGGCATCACCCTAGAGAAGCTCCAAAGTAGACCAATGAGCTTTGACAGGTCAACTCCAACCCCATGTCACCATACAGGTGTTGACATCACTGCTACAAAAATTACTCTGAAGTGTTGCATCCTAGACTAATTCCTAAGGTGGATGCCCAAAGGGTTTCTAGAACAAGGCTCAACGATCATTGCCACATTTAAGACTTCTGAAAGGGAACGGTCCCTTTAAACCATATCAAATTTTTACACTTTCACAATTTGGCCATGTTCCTATCAATTTTATATTTTGTATTGAAATGTTAGTCCTATATTACCTATTTATTAACTTTAGCAACAATTATAGGTCAGCTCCAGCAAAATGTCAACAAATTTGTGGATTAGATTGGCATTTCTCCAATTACTATCACACATGTATATATAATCACACATTTTCCTTTTTAGATCTTGATTGGTTGAGCAAAAAGGTTAAATGCCTATGTAATTTTGTCCCATACCTCCACATAAGCACTCATAGATAACCATATTCTTAATTCTTCACCTGTGTGCATACTAAGGTCGCTTTTGGTTGTTATTTTTGATGGAGCAACCTCTGACACTACAGCTTTTACCACAGAGATGTTTTTGTTGGATAGAAATCTCCATAGGAGTCTTACACCAGACATATAAATGGATATTGTATATCACAATAATAAGCATTGACATATGAGGTTGTGTCAGACCCTAAACTCTATGGACTCAATCTATTACTTTTTCTTGCATGGTAGATTTCGTTCTGCATAGTAGATGTGTTGTGGCACTTGAGTGTGTTAGCATCAAAAATTCTAAGGAAAAACATGGATTCTAATGTGTCATGGAAATTCAACATATGCCTTGTTCACCTAAGAACCAATTGTAACTCATATTAGGGTACTCATGTATAATTTCAATTCATCCCACTTAGAAAGTTACCAATACAAGGATCATCACACCCAACCTTGGCCTAAACAAATTTAGCAACACACTTGAAATCTTGACATGTCATCGCACTTGACATGTCTTAGAATTACTTGGCATTGTGTGGCATGCGTTAAATTTCCCTACACTCCTTGGCATGCTTTGACACTCCCTAGCACACTGTGGCACTTCCTGACATGCCTTGTTAGTTTAGCATACCTTGGCATTGCCTAGCATATAACCTTGTCACTCCCTCCTTAACACACCTAGAACTCATTGAAACTCACTCTCACACATTGTTATTCATTCATTTCCATGCATTTTTACCTAATGCTTCCTTATCTTTCCCTAATACCCCTTAACACTCCCTAGCTCATCCTAGCACCTGACACATCTTGGCCTACCACCTTAACACTCTAGAATTCCTTAGCACTATATAGTATACCTTGTCACTCTCTCCTTAGCACACCTAGAGATTTCTGACACTCTTGGTCACAAATTCTTATTCATTAATTTCCATGCATTTTTACCTAGTGCTCCCTTGGGTTTCCAACACTCCTTATCACTCCTTCACATGTGTTGTTACACCCTACAACATATGATATCTTGGCATATTTCCCTAGCCTCTAGCATGCCTTAACAATGCCTAACATACCTTGTCAATTATCCTTAGAACACCTAGAACTCACTAAAGCTTCTAATCACAAACTCTTATTTGTTCATTTCCATTGATTTTGACATAATTATCCCTTATGTTTTCCTAGCACTCCTAGCTAAAACTTCCTTCAACACATTGGCACATCTTGGCCACATGTTTCCCTAGAGCTCTAGCATTCCTTAGCATTGCTAGGCATGTAACACCTCCTTAACACACTTGGAACTCATAGACACTCCATTGCACACACACTTATTCCTTCATTTCCATGCCTTATGACCTAGTTCTCCCTTTTGATTCCCTAGCACTCCCTAATACTCCTTGGCACACATTCACACACCATGGCACTTATCACATCTTAGTAGACCTTCCTAGCACTCTATCATCTATTGGAATTGCTTATCATACATTGTCACTCCCTTCTTAACACACCTATAACTTGTTAATGCTCCCTATCACACACACACACATTCATTTATTTACATGCAATTGAAACGAGTCATCCCTTGTGTTTCCTTGGCAATCCCTAGCATGTGTTGGCACCACATCCTAGAACCTAGCACACATTGGCATGCCTTAGCACTTAGCATGTATTGACATGCCTAACGTTCCTTGGAACTTTCTAACATGTGTTAGAACTTCATGAAATTCCCTACACACCTTGGCACTCCCTAATTTTCATGCCCTCATAGATAACCTTACTTTTTTTGTGACATGGGAACTGAACCAAGTCATTCAAAAAATAGTGTTGTGCCTAGAGCAAAGTGTCCCTTTGTCTCAAATTGACTTTTCTATCCTCTTATCACAACCATAGGATTTCATCCTACAAGTCCTAATATGAAGTTCTCCTAACACACTTCTTCCATGGGACACCTAGAATTCACTAACACTCCTTGGCATAATCTCTTATTCATTCATATCCATGCACTTTGACCTAGTTCTCCCTTGTTATTCCCTAACACTCCCAAAAACTCGTTGACATGCATTAATGTCATCTAGCATAGGTTAGCACACCTTTTCATTCCTTGGCATGCGATGGTGCTCCCTAATTATCATACCCTCATAACTACCCTTATTTTCTTTTAGACTTAGGAACCCAATCAAGTCCTTCCTCGACTACAAAAACTTTACCAGGTTACATTTACTACAACTAGACTATGCCTTGTTCCCCTAATGGAGTATAAATCATGTTAGGCTTCTCATGTCCAATCTTAACTCATCCCACTTAACAAGTTATCAAGTCAAGGCTCACATCTAACCATGCGCATAAAACAACTAATCAACATAGTTTACATCTTCACATGCCATAACATTTGGCATGTATAAAAATCCATTGGCACTACATGGCACACATTATCATCCCCTACATTTCTTGGCATGATTTTCCACTCCCTAACAAAACCCACCACTCGTTAACATGCCCTAACACTCTAGCATGCCTTGCCACTGCTTAGCATATACCCTTGTCACTCCCTCCTTAACACAACTGGAACTTGCTGACATTCCCTATCACACACTCTTATCCATTCATTTCCATGCAATTTGAACTAGGTCTCCCTTGTGTTCTTGTGGCAATCCCTGACACACATTGGCACACCCTAGGACTTGGCACATCTTGGCATGTCTCCCTAGCACTCTAGAATTCCTTGGAACTACCTAGCATACCTTTTCACTCCCTCCTTAGCACACCTATAATTCACTGACAATCCCTGTCATGCACTCTTATTCATTCATTTACATGCATTTGAAAATAGTGCTCCCTTGTTTTTCCCTGACACTCCATAACTCTCCTTGGCATGCATTGGCACACCTTAGCATCTAGCACATTTTTTCATGTTTTGCTAGCCTCTAGAATGCCTTAGCACTGCCTCCTTGGCACACCCTGAAATCACTGACACTTCCTGTCACAAACTCTTAATCGTTCATTTGCATGTGTTAATTTCACCTGGTGCTGCCTTGTGTTTCCCTAACGCTCCCTAGCACTTCCAAGCACTATTTGGCACACCTTGGAACCTAGCACATATTGTTTGCATGTAGCTCCGTTATGCTAGAATTACTTAGCGCTGCTCAACATACCATGTCACTCCCCTCTTACCACACTTGGAACTCATTCACACTCCATGTCACACAATCTTATTCATTCATTTCCATTCATTTTTACCCAGTGCTCCCTTGTGTTTCCCTAGCACTTGCTAACACTCAACACACATTGGCACATTTAAATACAAAGAGTTTCACTAACAGTCAATCCAAAAACCCTTCCAGAGTCTAGCTAGTTACTTATTATTCACTAAGATATTAATAACTAAGTTTATTGTATAGTATTGAGTGTGAAAATATTACTAGGTGTTTTTATCGTGTTACTTAGAAGGTGGCTAAGCCACAAGCATGATGATAATGTTCCTGAATCGTGGATTGCAAAAATAACAAACAAATATATGACTATAAGGTCTTTTGGAAATTGTAGTTCTCTAAACAAAATGGTAGTGATTTTCCCATTAGGCTAGACCCAAGAACTTGATTGTTAATTATATGCAGAGAAGTGGTAGCTTGATGTCGTAAATGTCAAATGTACAGTTCAACAACATGATGGAGGCTTACCTCTGACATCAGAATTCAGTTTGTTATCTTCATGGTGGAAACCACACAATGTTTATGTGTGACACCCTCCTTGCAACAACACCCTTCGAGTATCTACCCAATGACTTCCTTGCCTTTGATTGCCCTCTCCTCATCTTTCTCACTCTTAGTGCCTTCTCCTTTACTCTCCTCTCATTATGCTCTCTTTCTTCCTATTCTCCTTATCCCAATTTCTCTTCTATTTTTACTTCTCACTCCATCTTTCTAGTTAGTTAGGTCTTGGGAAATTGGATTTTCCCTTTCTTGCCATTTTTCCTCCCATTTTCTGAAAAATCTATCATTTTCCCTCTTCCTAGGTTTGTCCTAGAATCATTAGGTGTGAGGGAGGAGAAAAATCCATTCATGTGTGCTAATAGGTTGCAAAATATATTTCCGCCCTCATTGAATACATCAAGCCTTGTAAATATTATGCATGTGAGTGTCTCTGAGTCTCTTGTTAGGTCTTGGGTCGAATTATTTTTACTCTTTCAACTATATGAGTCAAGCTATATGCTCTTTAACCCCCCCAGTAGTAGAGTTCCTTCTAATTGTATCATGCCCCTAGTATAAAGACATATGTATATGTTATTATGGTATATGTTGAACTTTCATTACTACCCTCACCTTGATGTAATTGAGGTTCCATCTAACTCCACCTAGTTAATGCAAGGTTCATTGAGTTAGAAAAATGTGCCATCAATAATTATAAGTGGTTACCTTAAGGAAGGACCATTCGTTGAAGCCTCATCAACGGAGATTAGGTCGATGGTTAGGGTTTTTATTTAGCTAGACACTATTCACTATTATATTTGTGGGCATAGAGTAATTATGATCTTCCCCGTGTACACAAGGATAACTGAGAAGTGTTTCTCATAATCATGGAAGTTGAACTTCAACATGTACATCAGGGCAACCACAAAATATTTATCATCTTTATACAATGCAAGATGATAGGAAAATATTTATATTATACACGTGAATGTACTGAGATCAAGACCATTAGCATCATATCTACATATTTACTAGAAGACGAGGGTCATTACAACCCCTTAAAAATAGTCATAAGGCCTTCCACTTTTGCAGCTCTTTGACCACAAGGTTTAATTGAAAAACACATAGTTCCTTTAAATATTTGTAGGTTGAGGCAGCCACTTCAAGCCCTTGAACTTAAAGATAATCAAATATTTGATATTTGTTACAATAATAAGTCCATTATGCACATTCCTCATCTTACAGTTGGGTAGAGAGGGAGAATACTTGATTAACATAAACCTTGTAAATGAAAACCTTTGACTACTCATTGGCTGGACTCTCCACCACTAGTTGACACCACTAACACACACCAAAAGTCCAATATACCCATAATATGTGCCCTACACACAAGGGCTTAGACTACACCTCCTTAAAATGTACCTTCAACTTTAGATGTCCCAAAACTTTAATATCCTAAACCTAGCCTACTTGTTATATTTTTGTAACTTTCAGCTTAACTAACATTTGTTTCTAACTATTTAATCCACTTACCATATTCTCTCTCTTGTTTGCACCCACCTAGTATACAAGAACACTTATGTTTTTAACACAACCAAGTTAAGAGGGCATGTTTCTTTCTTACACTTAAATGTTTTCAATACAACCAAGTTAAGAGAAAGTGTTTCCTTTGTATAAGATGTCTATCTCTATAAACTAACAACCAAATAATTGCATAAAAATGGTAAGATTAAAAGTAAATTAAAATTACATTATATTATTATGATAAATACACCAAATATGGAAAAAATGTTTTCAAACACAACCATAAAAAAAGTGTTAGTTTATCAAATACAACTACAAACTTATTAAGCCAGGCTAGATCCATCTTAATCCAGAGCTATCAAGCGTTGAGAGAGATCCAATCTCTTGATGTGAAAACCTCTTTTTTGACACTTGATAAATCTTAGTTATTATGGATCTAGGCCAGTTATATAATACTATATAATATCGATATTTGTATCTATGTGTCTCTTTATTATTCCCTCTCTCTATCTCACCCCTCAAACGTACACACTCTCTCTCCATATCTATCTCTCACTCCCTCCCTCTTTCTCTCGGCCTCTTTCTCTTCCCTCTATCTCTCCTCTCTCCATCACTCCCTTGTCACCCCCTCTCTGTCTACCATTTTTCCTCTATGTCTTTCTTCTTCCTTCCCTCTCTCCCCCCCTCCAACTTCATCTCTCTCTGTCCTCTCTCTTAGTCCTCTCTCTCCATTTCTCTCTCACCTCCCTTTGTCCCGCCCATCAATCTCTCTCTCTCCTGCCTCCATCTCTATGCCTCCCTCTCTGTCTTTTTCCCTTCTTTCCCTATCTTTATCCCCACCTATTCTCTCTCTTCCGTCCTCTCTTCTCTCCCTCTTTCTCTATCCATCTATCCCTTGTGACTCCCTCTCTCTCTCCACCTCTCTCTCCCTATTCCTTAATTCTTTGCTCCCTCTCTCTCCCTCTAACTCCATATCTCTCTCTCCCCCCCTCTCTTCTTCTCTCTCTCCCCCTCCAACTCCATATCTCTCTCCCCCCCTCTCTTCTTCTCTCTCTCCCATCTCTCTCTTCCTACAACCTTCTCTTTGTTTCCCCCCATCAATCTCTCACTCTCTCTTTCTCTCTATTTCTCCACCCTCCATCTTTGTCCACTTTTCTTGCTACCATGACTTGGATCCTTAGTTAAGATAGATCTATGTTGGTTCTTACTAATATTTGGATTATATAAATTTCGCATCTTTAAATACAAAAGTATTCTCATTTTAATTTTATCAAAACCTTAATTTAATTTATATGGGAATAATTTTAGTAGTGTTGAGGATAGAGGTTTTATATATATCTGAATACTAATTACAACCCATTTCCTATTAACTTCAAATAATTTTTTTTATAAATTAAATTAAATTAAAATATTTTTTTGTGAAATAAGTTAGAGTTTTTGGGCATGTGGTATTCATAAGCCATAGTATTGGCCCAAGGTATTGTAACAAAGCCTATTTACAAGTTAATAATATCCATCGTAAAGTGGGGGGTGAATATTGATGGCTAAGAATCTTGTCATATTGTTATAAAATATTAAGATTGGGAAATAAGATATGATATTTTCACCTGTAGTATTGATAAGCCGTGGTATTAGCCCATGCTATTGTAACAAATACTATTCACAAGTTCACAATATCAATGACAAAGTGGGGGTAAATATCCATGATTAAGAATCCTATCATATTCTTATAAAATATTTTGATTTTAGAATAAGTTATTATTTTTGGGCATGCGATATTGATAAGCCACGGTATTGGCCCATGGTATTGTAACAAAGTTTCTTTCCAAGTTAAGAATTTCCATGATTAAGAATATTTTCATATTGTTATAAAATATTTTGTTTGTGAAATAATTTATATTTTTAGAACATGTGGTATTGATAAGCCATAGTATTTGCCCATGGTAATATAACAAAACCAATTTTTTACAAGTTAATAATATCCACTATAAAGTGGGGGGTGAATATCCATGGTTAAGAACCTTGTCATATTGTTATAAAATATTTTGGTTGTGAAATAAGTTATGGTTTATGGGCTTGAGGTATTGATAAGCCATGGTATTGGCTCATGGTATTGTGAAAAACAACTATTCACAAGTTAATAACAAAATCAAAATATAACAAATTGAATTTTATTATTTTTTTTATTAATTGAGCCAACATTTAGATTTTTGCACTCGTACCCATACTTTTGAATTTTATTATTATTATTACTATTATTATTTAACTAAGCCCATATTTATAATTGTTTACATACTTACATTACACCTACACATATACTCTATATTGTTTTTTAGGGAGTGAAATTTTACCATTTTTGAAAAAATTCAACCTTAATTTCAATGTAACAAAACCCTCCCAATTCCAATCTTCATTTACGTTCTAAAATAATTTTCACTTTTCACAGAGTGGGAGGATAACGAGATTGAAGAGAGTTGTGAATTAAATTTTCAATTTGGGGAAAACGAGTATCATATTTTCACTTTTCATAGGCCGGAGGGAAAAAGAGATTGAAGAGATTTGTGAATCAAATTTTCACTTTTCATAAGGCAGAGGGAAAATGAGTAGCATATTTTGACTTTTCACAGGTAGGAGGGAAAACGAGATTGAAGAGAGTTGTAAATTAAGGTCTTACTAGTAGCAGAATGATATCGAACTCCACCATTGGATCTTGAATATATTAATGGCACCCATGCATGTTTCATTTCTAACTTGGTTGCATTTTGCACCGCACATCTAGTCTTCTTTCACACAGGGAGGAGTACACACACCTCATATCTCTAACCCCACCATTGGATTTTCAATCCATTAATGGCCCCCAGGTATGTTTCATTTATAACCTTGCTACATTTCCACCCCAGTTTTAGTGTTATTCCACATAGGGAGCAGTACACACTCCTCAGATCTCTGGTTCAAAATTCACTATTTTTTCAATCCTTGCTTTTAAGTTTATGGTTTAATCTCTGCACCTCACTTTGTTACTGTTTGCAGGGATGGCATTGGAATTTGATGACTTTGGGATGCCATTTATTATAATAAAGAAGTAGGGGTAGAACACCCAAATGAGAGGCTTAGATGTTCAGAATTTCTAACATTGTGGTCACTAGGGCTGTTATGAGAATATTGCACACCTCATTGGACTCCAATGGAATAAAAATGAATCTCTGGCACCCCTAGACTCCAATGGAATAAAAATGAAGCTCTAGCACCCCTGGACTCCATTGGAATAAAAATGAAGCTCTAGCACCCCTGTGATGATGTCATCATCAGTAAGCTCCTATTTTTTTCATTCATTCTCTATTTCTGGATCAGTGAAAGCGCCCTTAAATCATGAAAATTAGTAGAATTTATTTTAAAAATTATATGATTCATAACTAAAAATTACTTAAGTTTTCTGTAAAGACTAAAATAAAGCATTAAATTATGAAAATTAGTAGAATTTACTTTAAAACTCATATGATTCATACCTAAAAGTTACTTAAATTTTCTATAAAGACAGAAATAAGCCAACACTCTATGATCTACTCACTCTTTCTCACAAACTCTGAGGCCCACCGAGCTAGATGTTGTAATGTGCATTAAGGGAACTTCAGCCCCTAGAATTGTATCTGCCATATTCCATCATGTTGGTTCCATTTATAGGTGCATGTCATTGTGGGTAGCTCTCCTATTTTATAGGACCTAGATTTTTAGGGCCTGCATGTCAAACATAGCTACATGGTCCATGCATGTAATACACCCAATAAATTTTGTTTACTTTGAGGATATGGTACATCCGTTTACCACACATATTTACACAGAAACTGAACCCCAACTCACACAAATTTACGAAGTAATTGAACTGAATAATTCACACAAAAAGTGAACACAAATTCACACAAATTTTTGAAGAAATTGATATTAACTATTTACTATTGACATGCATGAAACTATAGATTTATGCAACCTAAATACACACAACCATTCCATTAATCAGGAATCCATATATCACAAATGCGGCTAACACAACCAGAGAGACCTACAAATTATTCAGCAATGAAAGAAACCATTAAAGAATAGTATTAATTCAATACAATTCATATATACATTTAGGAATACTTATCTATCTAGGAATACTTATCTATCTGGAATTTTTCAACAATTAGTTGTAGAAGAGGGAAGTAATATCACAACCATATAACTGAAGATCAATCAAAATTCATATTTTACTCGATCAGTCACTTCATCATTGACATTAGCACTACTTCACTTGATCATAGGATCCATTGTTAGTAAGATCTTTGTTTGACAATAGACCATACATAAGGGTATGCAGGTGTATTTTCTTACTGTCCATAATCATACCTAAAATATAATCTCTTCAGGAGTATAATTGATTGCCTTTACTATATTGGAGTCTCTATATTTTTCGTTCTCTTACGGTTTGTCTCTATAGAGTTGATTTTATTGGGTGTACACTTTATGCATCTAAAAATTTATCTTTTGGAAATCCTATTTTTATTATTTCCAAGAAAAAATCTCTGGGGAATCCCAATAGATGTTCCCCATATTCATGGATGGAATCCCTGGTAAACCCATTGGCATTGACTAGTGCACCTCACCCAAGGGATTTCGAACAGGGCACCTGCTAGCACAGAACTAGCCAAATACCCAATAACATTAATGACATTCAATTGACCTAACCCCTTGGGCTCAATAACTAATAATCAAATACACTATTTTCCATATTAACATATTTATCCTATTTAACATTTTGTTAGAGTAACCATAACAATCCAAATCTGTTACTATTTTTATTTTGGTTTTTAATTCCTTTTTTGGTGTGGTGACAACTTTATATGAATGTATAGATGTTTATTTTTGTCAGATTATATGTTGAAAAGTAGATGCTCTCTTACATTCCACCTTGTCTATTATGTATTGATAGAGTTTAGTTTCATTAGTTGTGACCAAAGAACTGTGTCAAGCATGTATACAAGGATTCTTGTATCACTATTTATAAACTAAACATTGTCCTTAAACAAGCAAAGCAGATCCTTAATGCTACATGTTTGCATCTTAGGGAAATTCTAATCCTAATAAATGAGGTGAAATTTAAGTGTTTCCAGAATCCAAATCTCAGGTTTTGTGAATTCACTCATATATGGTGTTGGAAAAGAGAAGTGAAATTTAATTATTTCCAAATCTTAAGTTCTGTGAATTCACTGATATTTGGTGCTAGAATCTTTTCAAAAAATGACAAGAATTTCTTTTAGTTGCATTCAAATTTTCCAAAAACAATACTAAATTTTTCCTTGACTAAAATTCTCCCTGAAATGGCTTTGGGATTGAAAAAAAATATTTTTAGGGAAACAACCCAGAATACTTTTTCTAGATTAGAATTTTATAATAGTAGGTACTAAAATAATCTTCTATTTTATGTTGCAAATGTCTGATACAGTGTACTGAGAAACTGATCAGAAAATTAGGTAGATGTGCTGGACAGACTAAAAAATTTTGAATGAATAATCAATTAACATAAATGATATATTATGTTCCATAAAAATATAACTTAGAAGCATGAACTGAAGAAGAATTCTCTACGAGATTGACATATTCTTCATTGAGTTGAATGAGGCCAGGGATAATTTTGACTAGAGGGTGTTGAAAATGGCATATTTTTGTTCTGGTTGGATAGATTTAGAACTAAAAATCAGTAATTTTCTTGCTTGCATAACTTGGGAAGATTCTTGTATATCAAGTCTCAACCTTATCGAATACTATGATTCCTACCTTGCAATGTTGAGATATAATGTGATACCACTTGCTAGTAACCTAAACACTTTGGATGAAAATTTGGTTGTGAATTTTACCTGCAAAAGATACATGTGAAAATATAGATTAATTGTCGCTTGTCTACAATTTCCTTGAAATTCTAATACTGCTTGAATGAATAAATCTAAAACTAATTGTTGCACCAAAGCAAAAAATATCTCTATCAATTTGTAGTAGAATAGAACATAAATAAAACACAGTCACACTATAGCAAAAAAAAGAAAAAAATTCTAGGGAAGCCAACTGGGAAAACCCTCTGCTAGCTGTAGAAATTTAAAATACTATCCATATTAGACTTTGAGACACCCTCTTCAAGACCAAGTTCATTGATTCTTATTGATTTCCATATTCATTTTCATAAGCGTCAGGGTTTTTGTCTATCAAATCAGAGTAGCTAGAAAGTGTGTCTTTGATTTTAGAAAGCAGATCAGGATCAACTTCATCCAAGAATCCCCTAGAAGGCTCATCAATAGCAAGAAGAAATGTATTTTTTAATTTTATTTAACCACATGCATCCATCATAATCATTTATTTGTCTTCATTTCTTTCACAGTCATTTTCAATGTTAGAAGCCAAAGGTAATTTAGTATGATATAATCTTTAGGTAACCAACCTCATACATATTGTTGGTTAATTTGTTTGAAGTTTTTTAAGTTTGAGTTTTATCATGAAACTACTAGAAGCATACTAGCATGGGTGAGTTGATTATCTTCATAATAATGTTATGGTTTGATCTAGTCCTTGAAAGGAACTTATAGTTGATGGTCAAAATTTCACATTCCTTTCATTTTTTTATCTTCACATATAACAAATATCTTTACGTTATAGCCTCTAGCTATATATCTATATATATCTATATATATATATTATATATATATATAGTAACTGCCTCTCAGAAGTTGGATGCCATCATTTTGGAACTTCATATTACTCAAATTACCTTTGCTTGAATTGAAAATGTCATTAGATCTCATTATATCATCTATTGCAGACCATGAAACCAATTTACCTTTGTTTTAGTTTAAAATGTAATTAGATTTTGCTATATCATCTTTTGTAGAGAATGAATCCAATTTCTCATAGTCCATTTGCTTGAGGTATAAAAAACTTAATTTAATTCATTAAACTTACTTTTCACATTCTATTTGTTGATTCTGATTCTGATATCCCCTCTCTTACACACAGCAAGAGTCTAGATATACATGGATTTTTGGGATATGTGGACAATGGACAGATATACACTTTCTATTTATCTAGAAATTTACATTGTAGAAGATCAAGAATTTATAGTTGAATATTTCCTTGCCACTAAATTAGAGTTGAAGAAACGGACTCCTTGTTGTCAGGCATATACCTCTCTTTTAAATCAATTTATTGCTGACACTGTATAGACCTTCCATGGGAGCGAAAAGAGTGATCACTACCATTTCTTAATCTTTCTGCAGACCAAATAAAGATTCCGAATGTGTATAAATTAGTGGATCCTTGGAGAATCCCAAGAGTGGCGATATTGTAGCAACAAGAAATTCATTTATTTTGAGTCCTTCATTAGTGTATTAATAGTATATTGTTTATTCTATACAATACCTCAAGAGTGCATAATCAAATTACAGTAAAGCCTATCATAATACTTTGACTTACCCTCTTTTATAAGAAAACTATAGTGTGTGTCAAGCTTGCATGTCAAAAATGTATCATGCAATGTGTTGGCTTATTGTGGCCTAACCCAAGTTCAGAGGTGATTTAGCCAAACAAATCGCGGTACTGGCCCTTTCGGCAATAGTCTGCGGAGCGCAGACCGAGGTCTCACCCGAAGTAGTATGGGATAGTGCTAGAAATAGGTTTCCACACCCTCGGGATGTTTGATGAGTTCAAGTGGTCCATGGTTCGACCCTACGCACACATTGCTTTGCGCACCTCCCTATACCTCATAGCCTGAGATACTACCTTCATGTAGACCTACCGAAGCATTGAAAACTGTGCTTCTACATTGTTATCCAAGAACCTACTAGTATTCAAATGTTAGTTGATTATCTTAGCTTACTCACATACTTCAAGTTACAACATAAACCATTCATACAGGTGCGCAAAATAAATAAATATTTTATTTGAAAATTATATCAAACATGAATTAATCCAAGAACATATACATAGAATTATGGTAAAACTTCTCTTTATTAATTCCTTCCCCGGTTACAAACTTGACTCCACCCTGCACACTCAATTGCAGGGGTCCGCACACTCAGCTATGGACTAGTAGGCCTCTGTGCACTCAGCTGCAGAGCCTTCTCCTACCCTGCGACCCAAAGATACAATTTAAACTTAGTTACTTAGACTCTTACTTTTCTCTACTATCCCTTAACTCTTACACTTAGAGCCTCACTCTATTTATACAATCCCATGGGTTGACATTACATTACAAAACTAGGGTGGACAACCTTGTGACTCTAACATACTTCTGTGCCTATAGTTCATGGAGCTTTACAACACAATTCGGTTAAAACTTGGGCTTTGAGCCCCAAAACATGCCTTGGTGGTATTCCATGTGCAACAGGCCCCAACACAATCATCGTGACTCACCCTTGAGTCACTCTGCCAATGTGATGATCTTGGTGTGGAGTCCCTCCAACTATGCAGAGATCAACATCACATTGAGCTGCTACTTGCTGGATCTGCTGCATACACTGTTCCAAGACCTCATTTTTTGGGGTGCTTCTCTGGATCAATGTGTGCATCTCCTATATGTTCACGAGCTTGCCTTCGATGTCTGTTGTGATGGGGATGGGCTCCTCCAATCATAAATACCCATCATGAACCAGGTAGAGGAGCTTTCTAATGATGAAAATGGTTATTGGGGGACAGTGGAAATACGACACCTAAAGCAGGTTCAGGAGCCCGACCTTTTCCACATCGCGCAACCACTTTCACGACTCTAATATTGTCACCACCCCCTCGATGCTCTGCTTCATGAGGTTTCCGGTCTTCAAGTGAGGGAACTTCTCTCAGTCAGGGAGGTCCTAATCTTCAAATTTCATGCTCGGCACGTGGCCCAGGTGCATGCCTTCAAATGTAATGCCATTTGGGAGGAGTAGGGTCTAGAGCAAACCCTTGGTCTTGTCTATATCCTTGGGCACTTTCTCCTTCCCTTTTCACGGGGGGACATAGTCAAGAAATTTTGTCGTAGAGTGCCTAGGTTGAGTATCCACCTCCATGCCTTCATCTTCTTCCTTTGTGATGATAAGGGCCTGAAAATATTCTTTTTCCTCATCTATTTCTATCGTGATAGCTTTTCCCTTCTCTTCCATCAACAATTTACTGCGCAGTGGGTTCCACGGAGGCACGCATATGATACACACTGCTTGTTTATACTTCTTGGGTCTTGGCGTACCTGATGATTTGGGGATCTCTGCCACAGCCTTGACACCTTCTGGAACATCCTCCATAGTAAGGGCATGCGCAACCTTGCTGGCAGTTACCTTTTCTATTCCCACACCATCCTTAGTTGTTGTCATTTTCATTGTGCAACAATCTATCACTTGCGAGCTTAGGAGCTCAACCAATGATTGGCTCAGAATACTCAAGGTTTTGCTCAATCGCTAAATTTTCAAATGACCAAGTGTTGTTTGCTAGGCAACCCTTTTTACTTTATAGCATTTTTTGAATTCAAATTCGATCGTTCACCCCAATCCTGTTTCATTAATGCTTTCTTGGCAGTAGGTTTTCCCATATCTTACCCATAAATCTTGTCTTAAATGCCTACTACCTACTCCATTTGGCCTCATGTCAAGCATCCCATCATGAATAGTGACTTCAATAGTCACTTTATTGCCAACCCGTGTGGAAGCACAACTCCCCATACACAGACGCAGACTGTGTGACTCTCTACTTCTACACGCATCCCCACCATTGCATAGCTCACAAGCAAGATCGTTTATAGTCCTGCGGTCCCTTCCAATTGCTTGGAGCACTATTACTGTCCTTCCCTTGGCCACTCAGGTGGTCGCACCACTGTGTAGAGTTCCATCCTATCCTCCATCATGGTTCCTGGAGACACCCGACCTTTTATTGTTATGGTTAACATTTCCCACTTCACCATTTGCAACGTGCTACCCTGGTCATTATGCTTAGCAATATGTTGTCCCATCCAAGGCATTAGACTAATCAATTCACAGTGACAGTTCTCAAACTTGTCAGTATGATCGTAGGGACCTTTGCCATACCATCCTAGTTTTTTCAGATAGAAACTCTGCCTTTATCTCATTATCCAACTTCTTGACTTCCACATCCACTACCATGATTTTTTTCTTATCCATACCCTATCTTCTTCAAGTTCTTGGATTCTAAGGTTTCCCTATTGGATTTCTTCCTCAAGTCTCACACGTTCTGTCTCTTGCGGCTATGTGATTTCTTATTTTCAGGCTTCACGAACCATCATATCTACGAGTGACACTGTGTGCGGACTAGGATTTGTATGTTCCATAGGGATTACAGCCTCTGCTTCATACTTTAGATTTAGTAGTGTCCACATGGTTAGGGTTTTACGCATGGTCCTATAAGCCCATAGAACCAGTGGTACACATAGGTCCCAGTCAGTGCACTTCATATGGTGGACCTCGTTTAGTACTTCACACACATTTTCAAAGGCTTCCACATGGATAATCTTCAACATGCTTTGTCTTACCATACCTCCTAGTTGTCATTCATGCCATTGGCTTGCTTGCTCCTACTGGTTGGTCATGTTTCCTATGGTGAGGACGGTGTGCATTCGTCCAGGTTGCACACCATACGCTTATACTCATCTAGAGAGGTGGGTGTGCAGGCTGTTTATCCTCTTATACATAGCTTTCATCCACATCTAAGGCTTCCCAAACCATATGTGCATCATCCTTCTAGATTCGCGTCATTCCTTAAAACTTCTTTTGTGCGTACCCCACCACCTTGCTGGCATAGTGTGCAATACCCATTTCAGAGCATTGAACCCCTGTTGTTCCAGCACTTCTTTTTAAAATTTGTTCAGGAAATCATCCACCTTTCTCAACCCATCATACATAGGCATACCTCTTACTTCTATTGTCACACAGTGCAGTGACTTTTTCATCATGTTGCAATTGAGCATGGTTACCTTATGTAACCGGTTCTGCCTTCATTCTATCTCCTTGTCAAAATATGAAGTGCAGGAGCTTTCGCACTTCCACAAAATCCTACCATCTGATGTTGGATGCACCCAACCCTACTCCCACATGGTTATCTTGTAGATACAATCTAGATCATTGTCACTCCCACAGTTGTACATTCGCTTTGTGTTTCACGATCCTTCCACAGGGTCTAAAGGTACCACTACGTGTAGTGAATTTTTTTCAAAAATCATCTTGCACTTCTTTAGATATATCGTTCCATTCATGTCAGTGGCCCAAGCTATTCCTAGTAGCGGGCGATAGGGATTATTGTCATCAAAAATCTCTATCACTTTCAAATCTGCAAGCACACTTTCACCTTCGATATCTACCATTATTCCTTGCAATCTTCCCATAGGTAGGATCTTTTGTTGGTTCACCATTCGTAATTGAATTACAGACCATTGCAACGTGGGCCTGCCCATGCACTCCCATGTCCACTTCGACAGGATGTTTGCATCTGATGCTAGATCCAAAATCACTTGATCCATCTCACATTCCCTGATTTTCACAGTTAATCTCATCTCCCTTCCTATTTGTGTTGTGTGTTTTTCGAGCTTTCATACTACGTGGAGTTATCCTAGTGTGGTCCCAGAACATCTAGTGATGAGTTCTTGCAGCCCCTTCATAGCCTTGTTGTCATGCAGCAGCTTCATGCATGTCTCCAGAAAGGTAGTGAGCATTGATGGGTCCATTTCCAGTTCTAGTTTGTCTTTAATACCTAAAGTGGAGGCTTCTGTGAAGCTCTTCTTAGCTTCCATGAATGTCTCCTTAGCGCACTCCAAATCAAATTTTGGTTCCTTTGTTGGAGCCTTTCGAACCCAGGTGCTGTCTTTGGGCTGCTTGCCTTTGTCATCTCCTATCCTGATACCAGCTCGGAGCATGATGTTTACATTCGGGTCTTCCTCGTGTAGCTCAAACGTCATCATTTGCATGTTCTGAGTCGAGGAAGGTTGGAGTGTTCCTTTATCACCCAACCTCGCTATCAGCGTGGATAGTCCTCTGTCTTGTGACCAAACTGGGTACAATATAAACATGATGCCCTCATCACATTTGTACAATTGTGGGCATAATGCCCTGACCCTCTGCAATTGTAATAAATTAGCTCCCCACGACCTCTTGCTAATCCCATTCAACCTCGACCTCGTCCGTGCCCCTGAAATCCAGTGTGTGCCCTCCTTGCATTTTGATCGAGGGCCCGCATTTCGGTCTTAACTCTGTAGGTAGGAGTCTGATCCATCATCAGTTCATAACTTCTATAGGTACGCTCATCATCGCCTACTGACCTGCAAAAATTGCAGAACAACTACCGGGAACTTTGTGTATACTTTTGTGGAAGTTATATGTAGCATGCTTTCCTCCTATTTGACAAATCATGCACCATAACGAAGTTGTCACGCTCGGTCCTACTTGTGTCTTTGGTCTCAATGGAATTGTCCATCCTCTTGCCAAGTAGTTTGTGAAGACTGGACAATGGTCCTTGTCATGTGCCTGGCGCTTACACTTTATGCACCATACCTCCTCGCGAGCTTCTGGGCGCATTGTCCTGTCTTATTTCAAACTCTGCATCTCAAGACACAAGTTTTTCAAATGCACATGGATCTACTGGACTGCCAGGTTAGGATCTTGTATCGGGGTCTCATGTAGGATTGCGATTTCCAAGGCCTCAGCCTAAGTGGATAGCTTCTGTTGTGACAACGCGTTCCCTAGACATGGCGTTAGCTATGCTACAAACCATGCGTGGTGTTGCCCATCTGTCAAGGTCATATTGGCTTCACGAATCATACACTTTAGTCTCTAATCCAGCTCCCAAGGGGTCTCACCTAGAAGTAGTGTCATTTCCTTAAACCTAATTATCGACTATATCTCTCATTTTGTCCTGCTAAATTCCCTATTTAGAGCTTGGAAATTTGTGATCCCTGCATTTGGATTGTCATTGAAATGCTTAATATACCACGTTAGCGCAGGATCCTGCAAAGCACTCACCAACATTGCTTTCTTTATGTTGTCATCCATGATTCCCTACGCTTCCCATACAACCTTTACTACAAACCAAAATTGGTCTGGATCTTCATTCCCTACTCCTTTGAACACCAAAAAGTTTATTACGCATGCCATATTGAACAGTTGTGGTGGCGGACGTGGTGTGGGCAAAGATGGGGGTGAAGATGGTAAAACTGGTGGTGGTATAGGTGGGGGTGTTATGCAAGGAATTCGTTGTCTTATCAAACTAATTGCACTTCTTAGAAAAACATTCGGGAGCTTTTTCTCGCTCTCCCGTGAAGGTGAAATCAAGGAACTAGTCTCTAATTTTTCACTACCTTCCTTTCTATAGATATTCCCACTTCGCATAGCCCCAAACATCAATTTATTCACATAATCCACATTTCACACAGTAGAATTTCAATCCAAGTGTTCAAAGATTTAACGTACTTACCTTTCGATCCTCTGAGGAAGCATCAAACCACCTCACTATAGCTGAGTGAAGTATATACTGCAAAATCGATGATAAGCCCTTCTATAACTCTATCAAGCCAATGGTACACAATATGCGCGATCTTACCTTCTGAGGCTTCCAGTCTACACATCAACTCTGGAGTCCACACAATAGGTTTGTCGAGCCTACACCTTACGTGACTGTATGATAGCTTCACAATCCACTCGTACAACTCAGAGGGGAAGGATGCAAAGAAAATTTCATGAATTTCTATATATAAGTAGTGCTCTAACCACTCTTCCTTTGATACTTGTGGATTCCTATTTTCCTGCGTTGTGAACTTGTGAATCTTCCTGTCCAGCGACTCTTCAATTCCTTTCTTTTTTGGATTCTAGTGATACTACATCAGAGATATCTTATGTAGATCCCGTTTCCCAGCAACTAAACCATTTGTTGGCTTATTGGGACTAGAGCTAGGCAGCGTGAGATACTATCTTCGTGTAGCCCTACTCAGGGGCTCAACGTTGTGATTCTGCATTATTACCCAATACTTTACTAGTATTCCAATGTTAGTTGATTATCTTAGCTTACTCTCATGTTTTAAGTCACAACATAAACCATTCATATAGGTGCGTGTAATAAATAAACAATATATTTGCAAATTATATCAAACCTGCATTAACCCAAGAACAAATACATAGAATTATGGTAAAACTTCTCTTTACTAATTCCTTCCTCGGTTACATACTCGTCTTCGCCCTCCGCACTCAGCTGCAAGGGTTTGTGCACTCAGTTGCAGACTACTAGGCCTCTATGCACTCAATTGTAGAGCCTTCTCCTACCCTAGGACCCAAATATACAATTTACAGTTAGTTACTTATACACTTACTTCTCTTTACTATTCCTTATCTCTTATAGTTAGAACATCACTCTATTTATACAATCCCATGGTTCGTGGACCATGGGTAGGACGACATTACATTACAAAAATAGGGCAGACAACCCTGTGACTCTAACGTACTTCTGCACCCACAATTAATGGAGCTTTACAACATAATTCAATCAAAACTTGAGCTTTGAGCCCCAAAGAATGCCTTGGGGGGATTCCATGCCCAACACAAAGTTTACCTGGGACATGTTTTGTGGATCTAACTAGCAAGATGCCTGTCGGAATTTAAGAGGTAACAATACTACAAAGTGGAAAGCGATTTTAGAATTAACTTGGCTTTCACATTGTGGTTGGAGTTAGTTTGTTGGAAATATGTTGGATACCCCAACTTCCTTTTTATGACTAAGTGCGAGATTGAATCCTTTGACATATTCCTCGCAAAATTTTCATTAAGTGATGGGTTTTCTCAGAATTTCTTCACACCTATAAACTTTACTAGAGTTGTTCTTGAGTGTTTGGAGGTGGTTAGCTTTTCAAATCACGCACGTATAATGAGAGGAGAAATAATATGCTCAGCTAATTAGAAGTTGTTTACTTGTGAATAAGGTCTTCCCATTCATAAACATGACAACTCACTCTACTTCTTTCTAGTGAACAACTTTGGGACTTGCCATGAATCGTGAGACAATTCTAACACCATAGCTATAAATTTCTTATTTAAAAATATACCCAATATATTAGAATCTTCACAAGGAGAACTCCACTCTTCTTTTGAAAGAACTTGAAATTGTCTTGTACCATGCTATTTAATCTTTTCTGTATTTATTTGCATCCTTTCTCTATGACATAAAGATGCAATGGGCTACCTTGCATTTTCTATACTAACACTCCTAAAAAATAATAAAGTATGCCCAAATCTATAATTTAAAATGATCTATGTAGCTCACCTTTTGGTTTTTCAATTATCAAAGTTTTTACCTATATTTATGAGACATTATACAACTGATACCACAATGACAATATATGTTATAGTTTTATCCATGTTTCTCGTGTAGTTTCCATTGAGGAGAAAAGTGTACCCAGTAGCAACCTTGGCCTGCGTGCAGATGGGTTGAATGCACATTAGTCTACATCTATTGTTTTGAAGGTATTTCTCCTTCAACAATACTTCACCTCAGTAGATCAATTCGTTCTGCACCTTTAGTAGATGCATGCAGCCTTGGGATACATGTTGTCGATTATAGTTTTCCTATGACGTTGTAGCAGTGATGAAAGAAGTGCATCGATTTTAGGCATCTTATGTTTGTTGTATGAAAGCATGTTTGTTTAGTGTTTCCCAAAGTTAGATACAACCATATTTAGTATGCTTTTATAGTTTGACTTAGATGCTCACTTTTCTTGATTTAGGCATTTTTCTTAGTTTTGTTTTATGCACAGATTTATCTTTAAGAAAAGTGCACAGTAGAGAAGGGTTATATATTTTGAGCAGGGGACACACTTCTAGGTAGGAGGTACTCTATTCTAGGAAGAGTTTGCCATGTAGGTTAGGTGCTTTATCCGAGAATCCCAAGAGTTGCTATTGTAGAAGTAAGAAATTCATTTATTTTGAGTTCTTCATTAGTGCATTGACAGTATATTGTTTATTCCACGCAATACCTCAATAGTGTATGATCAAATTATAGTTAAGATTGTCATAATATTTTGACTTACCATCTTTTAGATGGAAACTAGAGCGCGTGTCAAGCTTGCACGTCACAATTGTATCATGTAGATTTTACCTGGCACTAGTTTTGTGGATCTAAGAAGCCAAACACCTATTGGAATTCAAGAGGGAACAATACTACAAAGTGGGAAAGAGGTTTTGTAGTTAACCTACCTTTCACATTATGGTTGGAGTTGATTTGTTGGCAAGATGCCGGATACCCCAAGATCCCTTTTATGATTGAGTGCAATATTAAATCCTTCGACATATTCCTTCCTCAATTGTCATTAAGTGATGGGTTTTCTCAGAAGTGCTTTAGATCTATAAACTTTATTAGATTTGTTATTGAGTCTTTGGATGTGGTTATCTTTTGAAAGGAAACATGTACAAGAATATGAGAAATAATATGCCTAAGTAATTTCAAGTTATCTTCCTATGAATAGGGTGTTCCCTTCCATAAACCTGACGACTCGCTCTGCTTCTTTCTAGTGAAAATAATTCAGACTTTTCATGAATTGTGAGAGAATTTCAACCCCATAACTATCAATTTATTATTTAAATTTATACCCACTAGATTAGAGCCTGCCCAAGGAGAATTCCATTCCCATTTCAAAAGAACCTGCAATCGACTTATACCATTTTATTTAATATTTATGTATTTCTTCGCATCCTTTTCTTGTGACATAAAGGCGCAACAGGCTACCTTGTATTTTCTATACTAACACTCCTAAACAATAATATAGTATGCCCAAATATGTCATTTCAAATGATCTATGCATCTTACCTTTTGGTTTTTCAATTATCAAAGTTGTTACCTATATTGATGATATCATCAACAACCGAGGCCACAATGACAATATATGTTAGATTTTTATCCCTGTTGCACTAAAGGTGTTTTCTCTTCAGCAACACTATAATACATTGCAGTTTCCATTCAACGGAGAAGTATACCCAATAACAACCTTGGTCTGTGTGCAAATAGGTTGAATTCACAGTAGACTTTATCTATTTTTTTTAAGGTGTTTCTCCTTCAATAGTACTTCATCTCAGCAGATCCTCTCAATCTACACCTTTAGCAAATGCACCCAGCCTTGGGGTACAAGTTATAGATTTTATTTTTGTTGTGAGGGTATAGCAACGATGAAAGAATCGCATCAATATTAGGCATCTTATTGTTGTTATATGAAATCCTTCTTGTCTAATGTTTCAAAAAATTATATAGATCCATATTTATTATACTTTTATAGTTTGACTTAGATGCTCACTTTTCTTAATTTAGGTTTTTTTCTTAGTACTATTTTATGCATAGATTTATCTTTAACAAAAGTGCACCATAGAGAAGGATTCTATATTTTGAGTAGGGGACGCTCTTCTAGGTAGGAGGTAATCTATTCTAGGGAGCTTTTGTCATGCATGTTAGGTTCTTTATCCTAAATAGAGTTCCATGTCCTTGTGTCCTCGAAAAAGTCTATACTAGACAAGACACTGGTGGATAGTGTTCTAAGTCCCTAAATTTTCCAAAACCCACCTGAGCCTAGTTATCTAGCCTAAAATCCTTTACATTCTAGTCATCTCTTGGTTGTGATTTCATAGGGAGACACCTCTCTAGTTTTGGTTACCTCCGTCGATCTCCTCATCAGCTTGGGACATTATGGAGGATAACATAGGGCATGAAAACTACGGAGTGCCAAGGTGTTCTAGTGAATGTAAGGTTCCCAAGTCATGGAAACATGCAATGCTAGTTGTGAGGTCATGATAACCAAGGTATGTTAGGGAATGCTAGGGCATGCTAAGATGTTCCAGATAGTACGAAGACATGTTAAACAACCTTAGATGTGCCAAGTGTTAAGGCATGCCAAGATGTACAAGGGTTCCAAGTCCCTACTTCCTCTTCTTCCATATGTTATCCACTTATGACATTTCATTTGGAATATTTGGTCCATTTGATAGTTATAGGTCATTTATAGGTTAAAAATTGCTTTAGAGTTTCACTTCTAATTGAGTATTCAACTGAACATATTGATTCCCTTATACATAAACATTTTTCTCTCCACCTAATTTTCATAAATTAAATAACCATTAGGTAGGGACCTACAACTTCAATGTTGCTTTGCTTGTTTAGTAAAATATTACGGAGACTTTAATTTATTGAAAGTTGTAGACTTTACAATTTATGAAGGTTCAATGTCTAATTTTTAAAAATATAATTCTTTAAAGGGTGCTAGCTCAATGGAAGAGCACTTTCTTTACAAGGAGGAAGTTTGTGGTTCAATTCCATCATGCCCTGACATTCATATGGAATGGCAATGATCAATTTTTGCTGACAGGGGCTTTTTTTACCATCAACAATGAGCTTTGGTGACATTTTTCGACCTTGACCAAAAATATGAAATGGTGACGGTCAAAAAATGCCACCACATATATGCATCAATAATGACGACCCTCAAAGGTCCATAACCATAAATCATTGTGGATAATATCAAATGGTGACAGTTGTTATGTGTCATTATAGTCATTATTTGTGACAGACCTTGAATGTCACCAAAACACCTATACTTCTAGTAATGTAGCTTTTGGCGACGGTCAAAGAACTTCACCATATATATGCACCAATAGTGATTGTCATTAAAGATCCATCATAATAAATAATTATTGTTCATATGAAACAGTGACGGTAACTATCTATCATTATAATGAATATTCATGACAGACCTTGAATGTCACCTTAACACGTATACTTTTGGCGATGCCACCTTTGGTGACTTTCAGTTTTTGGTGACCAAGGCTATGGTCCATCACCATTGCTCATAGGCAATGGTGATGGTCACTATCCATCATTATAAATCATTATTGGTGATGAACATTGAATATCACTACAACGCATATATGTTTGGCAATGCCACCTTTGGTGATGTTCAGTTTTTAGTGATAGAGGTTATCCATCACCATTGCTCATATCAAAATGGTGACCATTGCTATCCATCATTATAAATAATTACTGGTGACAGAATTTGTATGTCATTACAACACCTATAGTTTTGGTGATTCCACCTTTGGTGACGTTTAGTTTTTGGTGACAAATGCTCTTTTGACTACCACCAATGAGCTTGTGGTGACATTTTTCGACCCTCACCAATGTCCTTTTTTCTTGGTGTGATTAGTGGTTTTTCTCCTTTGGGTTTCCATGTGAAAATACCTATTTCAATATGTGTATGTTTCTTATGTGATGGCTTGTACGTACATATGAATGTCTCATATTTCTTCTCATTTGCATTATGTAATGTTTCTCTCATACGTAACAGATAGTATAGGAAAGACCTAAACAAATATTCATAAAAATTTTTAAGAACCTCAATATTGTTGATTCACCCCCCTTCTTATCAATTCCTTATTCCAATCGAAACACCCTTGATAGACGATTAAACTTACAAGAATTAGCCATGAAGTCTCCTACTTTATAGATGAGTTCCTCCATTGTTTTTGACCCTGTTCAGTTCTCTCCCTTGACTGGTTTGAGCAGACACTTATAAATTGAGGCAACGTATTATAGCACCATTTACCACTCTTGGTAGATATGATGCTCTGATTATGGCCTAGGGTAACTGTTCCTTCTAGACTACAGTGATATTATCCTTGATCGAGTATGATGAAATCCCGTTGCCTCTTGCACTCCCCAAAGCTTTAGGAAGCCCTTGTTTCCTTGTTGTAGATATCCTTCATCTTTATTGAAGATATCCTTGTATTGGTGATGGAGGAAGATTGTTGAGGCCAGGAAAGGAGGAATCCGAAGGATGGTTTCGCTTGGAGCCACAGAAGGACTTATGTTATATTTCTCCACTTTACTTGTAGCTAAATTCAATAAAGGAAGGATGTTTTGTTTTTGATATTAAATGCATTTATGCATCTATTTATATTGTAATTTGTTTATGAATTTTACATTGATGCATAATCATTCATTCATTTAGATGATTATAAGTTAATATAATGAACATGCTTTATGATTCTACTGTTGTATGTGTTTCATTTGAATAATTTTCAGGTTTTGAAGATATCAAGAGAAGCTGAGGGTTCTTACCCTGCGAGATCTACTCAAACATAGGACTTCCGTGTAAGGGCACCCTTACATAGTTCAGTAGAATAAGAATTTAGGTTGATTACTTGAGAATTTATTGTTGTGATTTTCCCTCCACTTTGTTGGGGTTCTCAACCCAAGGCCCAATGGTGGTCTCACCCGCAACAGAATTGGTTACTCCACTGGGAATAACATTCTTGTTATTCCTATTTTGGGTTGTTTGTTCTCAACCAGGGTTCAATTTCTTGATTGCTTGCTTTTACAATGTTGTTTGATCCATTAGTTTCCCAGGCATCAAGTTTGATATTTTTTATCAGACTTTGATTTCTTTTTTCCTAATTAAGCTTTGTATACGTTGCTTTCTTAGGTTATAGTCGCATATACATGCACTTTTCTTGAAGCAGACTTGTGTATACACAAGTTTCTTGTATTAGAAATGTGTGTACGTGCTTCTATGTCTTTTCATAGTCGTGTACGTAATTTTTTGAATTTTTTTCAAATATTTTTACCCAATTAGGTCAACTACCTGGTGATTTATGTTGTTGTGTGTTCATATGCTATTCGGAGAACTCAGTTTTCCTACAAGATTTTTTTTCAAAATCTCTTTCTCACTGAAAAGTCTTGCTTGGCCTAGGATTTCTTATTAAGAAAGTTTGTAGTTTGTGTCTTAGGTTCAAGGCTTCATTTTGAAGTTCTTGGATGTTTTGGGTTTCCGAAAAAAGAAATTGATTTTGATTTCATTTTTATCCTAGGTTTCAATTTTTCTTGCTCTAGTTTTCCTTGTATTATGGACTTGTTGCTCTTCATTCCTTTTTTAGAGTCTTTTTGGCAATTTAGAAAGTATTTATTTCTTGGCATTCTCTTGGTTTGCCAAAATATTTTGTTGTTGTTCATATTAGTTTGGGCAAGTTTGAAATTTTTCTTCATTTATTCATGAGTTTTATAACTTGTGAGATTGAAAGGCTCCTTGTACTTATTTCTTGATCTTTCGAATTTTAGTAGTAGTTTTCTAACCTCAAAAAGTTTCTCTTGTTTCCTTACAAGAAAATACACAAAAAAATTGTTTTTTTTTTCCTTTTCCAAGCTTTTGGCTTATGGTTTCCTTTGTTTTATTGTTGGGCATTTGATTGTGATATTTTGCAATTTGTTTTTCTTGCTTTGGAGAGAGATTTGTTTTTAATTTTTTGCCCTCTGTTATGAAACCAGCTCAAGAGAAGATAGAAAAGATAGATCAACGCCTTAGAATTCAACCTCTTCGAGGGGGGCAACCTCCTTTACATTACGTAAATGAACAATTCTTGGATGATACAAATGAAAAAACCTCCTTTCTATATATAGGAGTCTAAGGGGTAATAAAATAATCAGAGCCTACATAACAATAATAATGTAAGGGCACAATAATAACAATAGGGGCACAATAGCGGCACAACAATATTAATAAGGGGTACAACTACAATAGTAATGGGGTAATCACTAGTATTATGGGGACCCAACATGCCCCTCTCCTTCAAAAAAATTGTTGTCCTCAATGCTTGAGTAGTTTTGGATGCTTCTGTATAAAATTCTCATCCTCCCATGTGGAATCTTCAGCAGATAAGTTCTTCCACTTGAT
>APFE030885541.1:0-20054 GCA_000404065.3 Pinus taeda
CCCCATTTATATATAGTAATAGCCAATATTAGACATATAAATAAGGACCCTCTTTAAAATTTTTTTAGTCTTTCAAAAATAAATCCTAACTCTAAAAAATTTCCTTGAAACCTCTTAAAACAACCCAAGTTTACGATCCTCATCGCAAATCGCAAATCACATTTTTTCATGTGATGATCATAAACATCTTAAAGAAATTGCAATATACGATCAAACCTCCTAATGCGACATACTGATCAATACACCTTAAGAATTCACAATCCCATTTCACAAGAGTCGTAAGAAAATAAGACATACCACTATGTCTCTCGTTAACAATTTTCAAAATGTGATATTGTGATATTCGCAATCGTATTTCGCATTATAAGGAGGCAATTCTATACAACATCATTTTGAGAAATGTGATGCGTTAATAAAGGAACAATTGTGGGAAGTAACTGTGTCTTAATATAATAACGGATGATTTGACAGGATAATTAATGTTTAGCGGCCCATGGAGAGGTAATGATTTTCTAAGTTATGTCTAATCAATGCTAAGTATCTGATTTGAAATCCTCACATAATTCAAAGTCATTTCACAAAGCTTTCAGCCTTAATTGCCCAATATTGTCTGCACTGATATATCTCTTTCGTTTTATGCAAGCTACAAAGCATATGTCATTTCAGAAGGTGATGCAGAAATAGAAAAAGCAAAGCACCATGGAGTCCAATCTATCAAAAATATGTCCTATATTCTCTGATATAGTCTACAGTGTCGATGGCAAAGAAACAGCTTCGTAGTTCATATACAATAGGCTTGAGGATGAGCATCCCAATATTACTATCACAAAAGCGACTGCTAACACAACAAAACCTTCAGGACTACAATTCAAGGATGATTCCTTTTCTTTCCTTCATAGAATAGGATTGAGAGAGAAAAACCTCCCATACACTCATATGACTAGGTGGGTGGTGGAAAACCTCACTATTGAAGATAGGAAATTTAGGAACTCGAGAATGGAACTCATGCAGTCATTCAAAGCGGAAGGCCTGAAGAGAATGTACCATATACCTGACCCTCAGGATATATACAATAAAACTTATGTGGCCACCTTCGTAAAGAAGAAAAAATAACCTTTCAAGATGATCTAGGGCTGGAGGGTACTGGAGAACAAGTTCAAATTTGATAAAAATGGGTATGTATCCAATAGCCTCTTTGCAAAACCCCTACAACTATGTAGTTGCTATATTATGTAGACTAGATGGTTTACATAATAATGCTAAGTTCTCCATAGAATGGATTCCTTTGATTGACGCCTGTGTCAATTCTCACATTATGAATTGGGCCACCATCCTATCTGATAACCTAGCCACTGTCATCACTCAATATTGACAGAAGAGATCCTCCTCTCCAGAGAAGCTTCATCCATTCTATTTTAGTGCCCAAATATGGATGCCATCTATTTTTGCACTAAATTTCCAATTATGGATTGGCAGACCATGCAGGACCCCCGCCATATCCATCTCAGCCATAAAAAAAATTGGGAATCTCATTATATAGCCCAATTTTACAAAATATGCCATGTTTTTATTTTTCCATTGCATTAGTTAATTTTCACTAAGAAATCCCCTAGGTTCTCCAAAGAAGACGCTACAAACCTTCTCATTGCCAGCAAGTATTTTATTGAAGAATGGTTCACAAAAATCATGGTTTTTGGTAGTAACACAAACCAACATGTCCTCCCTTTGTATGTGTCTGATAAATTATTAGCAAGAGAAATAGACCACCAGACCATGGGAAAAGGTTTGACCAAATTCTTGAAAGAAAGCAAGAATTTACTATGGCCATATTTTCCTATTAGGTGCAGTTCCTTTTCATTAGAAAATTTTAACCATGCAATAAAGGAGTCAATAAGCCTTGAAAGCCTCCAATTCCATACTTTACCCAAAAGGCAATTTGATCCAGAAAAGATAGCATATAACATTACTACTGCAGTAAAGAAAAAGCCTTATAACCATGAGGCTAATGATTTTGAGGACCTTTTATAGTCAGCTCAATCCTTTAAACAATCGTTTGAATGGGAAAGAAAAAATCTGAGTCCTTAATATTTTGAAAGCTTTTAGGAGTTCTCAAACAAAAGGCTCGAGATACTCCCACTACATTTGTTAAAAATTGACGACAAGCCTACACCGAGTGTCACTATCAAGAGCAAGGGACCTAATTCTCACATGGAGTCTCAAGTAGATACAAGGAAAGCACTGAATATAGGAAAGGGCCAAGACATTAAGAATACATGAGAATCCAGTAGTAAGTGAGCCAAAAAGTACAGTATGAGAACCCCACCTAAAGATATTAGTTCAGAGATAAAAAATAGTAGTTTGGAACAGGAGTGGGATCAATTCAATAAGAAACTGCAAGACACTCCCAAGACAACAAATACCTAGGAAGCTATGGAGTATCAGACTCCTCTATATGTTTAGAAAAATACAAAGTTTGAACTAAAGGATGAGCAAGCGACAATGTCTCAGTATACCAAAATCATCCCTGCTCTGCCCACATGGGAGATTGTCTTGAAGGTGACTGAAATCCCTCGTCTTGATGTGTTCTAAAGCCCGCTGCACAAGGCTGTAGTAAGGAGACAGAGGAAAAGGAGAAGGATACAAACACCTAAAATCCCACCTCGAAATGATCCAGTGGATATATTTTGGAAGGACATTACTTCTGACCCGACTGAAAAATTTACTAGCTTGTTATAGTTTATAGGAGCGTATGCAACTAAAAGCATGGAAAAAGATGCTAAGATATCTTTTTTGTTGAAGGAAAACGAAGAGGAGATTGCACATCTCGAGTAGTAGCTCAAAATAGAGAAGGCAAGTGTGAACATGTAGATCACTGAGGAGCTAGACCAATTACAACAAAGCATGGAGGTGCTGAAGATAAGCCATGAAGTAGACATATCGGCCAAAAATATGCAACTCCATGACTTCCAGCAAGCCATGGGAAGATATAAGGATGTTCCTACTGTCGAGGAATTCATCAAAGAGGAACTAGAGCTAAATTATCTCTTATTTAAACAACAAGAACATTTTTTTCCAAAAGATGTTACATATCACTCCTTATCTGATCACTAGCGACCAATTAATGGATAAAGTAATTTACCAGAGAACTTAGTTTACTGATGTAAGAACAAGAATATCATAGTTCATCGAATGGCAAGAAACAAAAGAGGGAAGGAAATATAATATGCCTAAGATCAAGGAGACACACAAGGACATTCTTTTCATAGATTGGGATGTGAGGATCAAACAAGATGAACTAGCAGTGGAAAGTGTAGCCAGGGTATCAAAGAACATAGTAAAGGTGGTAAAACACACTTTTTTTTTACCACCAACCTGGTGAAAGAGGGTAATCTGAAAGAATTTCCTGATCTAAATGAATTGCATAACAAATGGAAGGAAAGTGTGGAAACATAAAGGGAATAGTTTGCAAATTTAGAAAATACTAATTAGGATTCATATTGGCAATACCTCATCAAACCACACAGTCAAATCATGATCGTTAACTGCTCACTCTATTCATCTGATCCGATGATGTCACCTCTCATAGATGAATTTTTTGCAGGACAGGTTCGGACATAGTTTGGGGCACCTCCTCATGTTAAACTAATGGCAGATATGTGCGATTTGAAAGACAAGATAGAAGATAAAAAATCCTCATCATAGCCTCTGCTCATCAAGTCACTTTTTACTTTTCAAGTTAGTTAACAAGTTAGGAGGAAGGTTATTTGAAACCTCGTAAATTTTTTGTATAATCTATTTTCAAACATTAGTTAGAATAGTATTTATACCCTTCTAATGCATTTAGAGAAGAGTGAAATTTTTTATCAAAAACATTTGAAAAGAATGCACTATTGTAAGTTTGTGAATGCTTTAGTGAAATTATGGAACATGATAATTTCTTTTGAATATCAAACTATCTTCCTTTGTTGATGCACTTTTGTATACTTTGAAAATAATTTGATCTAAAGAAAGGAGTTGATCTATGTCATTAGTCAAATGAGAAGAACTTCACATATATGGTACTTATATCTTGTATGATTAGTCCTGTTTCCGTTTAATTAGTGGAAACACTTTATTTTCATGAATTGTATATGAAATATGTTTTTATGTTAAGCATTAATTGCACCATTGTAGGATGTGTAGATGATATTGTTTAATTTCATATACATATATCATCACATATGTGATATAGTTTATACATTTCTTTGATTAACTATTTAGTCAAGGAAATTAGCTTTACATGTTATTATCTTTGTTTTATGCATGATTGATCTTTATTATCACATGTCAAGCAGATAGCTTTGTAGATCGTATATTACACATAAATACCTAGGTTTATATTAGATTAAGTTAGCTATAGATTTACATGATAGAATAGGTCATTTAATTTATCATTATTCTATTTCCATCACTCGTAAACTACCCACTCTCATTCGAAAACCCATACTGCGAAAGTGATCCCATCATCTCTAGTTGGAGCGACCACTTTCAATTGAAAAGGACTTGTCTTAAGGTCTGGACTGGGTGGTTATCGCCCATGCTGGAGCAACAAAAATATAAGGCTTAAACATATCCCTTTCATGATATTTGGCTAAAATAATGGTGATTTCATTACAAAAAAATTATCCCATAAAATACATGCATAAAACAACATAAATTTATAGCAATTTTTGCTAAGAATATTTTTAATCTAGAAATATAGCCTAGAAAATACACAATATTGATACTAAGATAAATTCATGAAATTTTTACAACACAATAAATAATGGGAAATTTCTAACACAAGGAAAATGCAGCTAATCTCAGCTTTATTATATTGACCATAAATAGGAGTACATGGAGATATGAAATAGTTGGAAATAGCTAACAATATCAAACAACTACTACAAGCTAGATCAAGCCTCAAAATATGTTTGTTTAAACACTAGACCTAGCCTCTCAAAATGAAGTTGCAACCAATAATCACTCCTACGAATTTTGAATGAATTCACCAAGGGGATAGAAGCGTTCTTGCTCACTGTCATTGAAATCACCCAAGGGTTTCCATATTGGTGCTACTGCTAAAGATACGAACTCCTCATTCTCCAAACCTCTCCACATGAATAGAAATAATCAAATATGTCCCAAATGATCTCCTCCTACTGTTTTTAAACACTCCTTAGATAGATCTCCAAGATTCTAGAATATATATCTCCAAGTCTCTAGGAAAAGAAAAATGAGGACATGGCAAGTAGAAACCAAGTTGGTCCTTAGCAAAAGTGGTGCAACCAAACAAGATTGGGAATATGGCATAGAAGCCTATTGTTGGATTTTTTCGCTAGTAAATCCATGCTGACTCAGTGGTTGAGTAGGTGTACATATAAAAACTACAACACTAAATGGATATATCTAGTAATGTTTGATTCATGCATGGGGATGGACATTATGTATTGTTAAGTTGGGGAATGATGCTCATAAATATATTCATCATATATTGTTTTGATGACTGTGGGTTATATTCCTAAAATAGTTGGAACCTTGAGCTTGATGCCTGCACTAAAAGCTTGTGTCAGGATTTTGGGCATTCTTTTGGTTCTCTCAATGATCAATATATTTGAGAAAATTAACAAGTAATTTTGATTTGTCTTTGAATCATAAGATTGACATGTCTCGAATATTAGTGAGCTCAAATCTAGTTATGGTCTTGGAGAACATCATAGTCATAAGATTCAATGATAAATAATGAAGTAGTCATTGAACTATGAAGTGTTACACAATATTTTGTCAGACCTCCTGCACTTCCATGTGACATACCCCGAAGTTCCTGAAACATGACCATTCTATAGTGTACTCATTCATATATGAAACTCATATCCTTCCTGAGACATTGGTTGGAAAATTCCTTGATTTTTCCCTTAAATAAATGTCTCTAAAACCCTAATTTGAGAATCATCGTGCTTATGAGACTAAAAACAATGATGATCTCCTATTGCACTAGACTTGACCCACAATGGCATCACTTTGTTCACTTTTATACTTTCAATTATTCCAGAAAGGAAATTTTCCAAAAGAGGATGAGAAGCTTCGTGATCTAGAAGCTTCCAGAGTGGTGAGTTGGAGGTTGTTTGGCATATATGAGGTCAAATTCTCCAAACTTGGCCTCTTGTTGTCATCCTTATGAGCTACCTCGTTGCGATAAGGGCCTACTCCTATCTTTGGAGGGATCCTAACTACCTTTCCTAACATATATATTCATCCTCTCTCATTCTCAAATGGTTGGTATATGTCTCTTTGCACCCTTACGTTAAGGTTGTGCCTATATGCTACTCCTTTGGATTAGAGAATGAGTGTTTGAAGAGCTTAGCTTGGACTTGGATATGCATTCAAGGAGAGTCTATCAACATCAAGACTTAGTTCTATGTTTCCCCTTATTTTTTATTAATATACAATTGTTGACATTTTCCCTAAATGTGTATGCTCATGTATCATTTAGCATAACATTCCTTGCCCAGTTAATTAGGTTGCCTTTGAATATGTTATTTGTATTTGAATTCCTTGTTTTGTCTTGATCATGTATGCAGGTGCATAAACGCTAAGGGTAGCAGGAACAAGACTGTGGTGCAAGTGATTAGAGGTCATTAACAAAGGAGGTCAAAATAATATCAAAACGAGGTAGGGCACATTCTTTGTTTCTCTTTTCAATTATAACTTAGGAAAGTGTCTCGTAGATTTTCACTTCGATTTTTAGACCCACTCATTGGGCTAGAGAAATCATCTCTATCCATAGAGAGGATTTATCTAGAAAACAAAATGGCAACTCCATTATGGATCCTATGATCCTTTCCATTCAATCATTCACCTTGCTTTTGTAATCATTTGGACCAACCATCCATTCCCATACTTGTTTGCTTGTCTTAAACTATTTTCACTCTCTGGTAATTGCTTGAAGGTTCTCAATTTGTGCTGCTCTTGAAGATTTTTTGTTTTCTTATTTATCTCTCTTCACCATCATGGTTTTTTCCCTGATAGTTGTGATGACATCGCAAATATTCTGATTACAGTAGTGATGACCACTGCTTCTTTTTTAACAGGTGTGATGATATTAGAGGTTAAATAAAATTAGGGTTTGTCTTCTTCTTTTGAGTATTTTTCCTCATGTTTGTGGCTTACCAGTGGAATTTTAGTGTCCTTTTCCTTCTTGACATGTTTTTCTGATTGCAATCACCTCTTGATTTGGTTTAAGTGTGTTTGGAGCTTGATTTTCCTTCTAGGGTTTCTAGGACTTCTAAGTCATCCTTCATTCACTCATTTCTCTTCTCTTCACAGATAAATTACCCTTGTTCAAAGATTATTTTGTGTTTGGACGTATTTTGCAAATCAATTTTGATTCTTGGGTATTCAGTTGTTTTCATTAGTATATAATTGAGTAGATGCTTTGAAAGACACTTTAGTTCCATTTGGAAAGAAATAGATTACAAAATTCTTTTTTCGGATTGAACTAAAAGAGATTATTTTCTTTGAATTCTGTGTTTCAAAAAGTGAAAGCGAAAGTGTTTATCTTTTAATTAGTTTTCGAAGCATTTGTTGTGTTCTAAATAACTAATGTGAAAGAGATTTTAATGATTATTGAGTTGTTAGCATTCTCTTTTTCTCTTTTGTAGTAGATTATATTGATTGCATTAAAGTGAAAAGGAAATCATCATTGTATCTTAAGCTAGATTGTTTTAAGATTTTATTTTGGCATTGAATTTTCTTATGAAATGAAAGATTAGATTTCATGTTTTGCATTGAGCATTGGAAAATTTTCATTCATGCATTGTTGCTTCTTTGGTGCATGGTTTGTGTGTTTCTCTTCCCTAAATAGGTAGCCTTCATCAAATGAAATAATTTCAATTTAATCATTTAACTGCATTTTAGGTACAGGCGACATCGTTAAGGCATTGAAATTGAAACATAATTTCAGTATTAACTTTAGATTCTATCAATTAATATGAGGAGCATTTGAAACATTCACGCGCATACTTAGTGGTTTAGGTTAGAGATGTGTTCCGATGTCTATAAAACTCAACAGATATAATTCGATTTTGCATTAGACAGTAGTATCATAGACTTATGCTCCACATATCTTTGAGTGTAGAAAGGGAGACCCTCATAGGTTGCAAACCTTTATCCATAGGAAGTTGAATCTGCCACCTTGTAAACATGATACACTGAACAAAACAATTACGGATATCTCTTTCATGTACATCAAGTCCTTGGTAAATTTATTTGCTAAGGTGTATATTGCAATTCACAATTACTTGGTACTCCTTTTTGTCCAGAGTTAAATGAGTGGTCATTTCAATCTTTTATGACTCCTTAAGTTTGAAAAGATCATCAACCACTTGTGATTTCAAGCTCATTAAACCTACGAAAGCGACTAAAATCACCTTTTTCATCATTTTCTCGACTCTTAATACATGAAAAGGTAATTTTTTTTGTTTCAAATTCTAAAAATGTCTCCCAAATATAATATGTCGAACCGATGTAGTTGCTTCTTGGACCAATATTGACTAGTTCCTTGTTAATTAATATTTTAAATAATCCTTTACCAAATTAACGTTTATTCTCTGCTCTTGAGAGAAATTCATCATGGCTGAACCATTGAGTTCATCTCATAGTTCCCCTTCATTGTCTGATACCAAAGGGTCTTCCTAAGGAGTTCATTTCGAGCTTCCTCAATCACTTGAAGATCAAGGTTTTAAACTTGGGATTATTCCAAGTATCCAACCCCTGTCTTCTTGTCCACCTCCATTGGATTCATGGTCACCTCAAGAATCTGATCCTGACACACGTGAGAATGCTATACAGACCCCGGCGAGTTTGCAGGCCCATGAGAGTTCGGAAAGGTTTTTATTCATCCACTGAATCCATTATTTCATTATGTTGTGATATGTCTTCAATGTCCTTACAGTCCTTATGATCACTGTGTTATTCCTTTGGATTTATCTCCTCGTACATATCAAATTCCTCATCATCGATTGTTTCCACCCATGGATTCATAAGGTGAGATCCCAACCTCTTCTCTAGGTCATTCAAAAGTTTTTTCTACTCATACTCTTCATGTAAATGCTGAACAAGGATATGAATTTCCTCGAGAAGGTTTTCCTTTTAAAGGAAGAGTCCAATCTCACACACTTCCTGAAACCAGTGGGGCCATGTTTCCACCTGATTATGCAATGCTAGCTTAGTTAGTTTCAGGAACTCCTAGTGCTTCATCTTTGTATCAAAATCCCATTTGTACTTCAAATTCCATTCCTACTTCTGGTATTTTTATTGCAAACTCCTATCCAAACTATTCTCATTGGTGGGCTCCAGTATTGCAACAATAATGCTGCAACTCCTGGGACTCCGTTCTTTAATTTTATCAACCCGATAGTTCGTAACAAACTTGGAAGCGATGGTGTTGTATGCACAAGTACTAGCTCTTGTCGCAGCTGTCACTTGGTCAGCTAGCACAAGTCCGCTAGGAGATTAAGCCAACTTCTATGAGCTCTTAGAAGAAAATTTTTAATTTATGGATGAAAGCTAACTCAAAGGAAGCTAATCTGTTTGCAAAAAGAGATTGAAAACTGAAGGAAAGTACAAACCCTAATAAACCCTAATTCTACCAGCTAGTCCTACTCACGCAAAGAAGAGAATGAAAACTAATGAAAGAGATGCCATTACTTCTATGAAGGTAAAATACATGTGTCTAGACTACCTCTATCTGAAGAAAACATCTTTTTGTATTTTTGATTAAGTCGTCAGTTTCATCATGCATATGCTTTCAATGTTCTTGACTGTGCAGGGGTGGATCAAGCAGGAGAAATACTTGGAAGAGGTCGGGAAGGTTCAGAGAGGGTCTAAGGAGCCCCTAAAACCCTTTCGGAGAGTTTCACAAAGTTTGGCTATTAAGAAACCTCATTTGTGAGCTTCTACAGGAAGTCTGCAGGGGTTCTATAGGATGTTTAGGAATTTCTACACGAGGTTTAGAAATTTCTACAGGATGTTTAAAAATGGGATTTTGGAGGATGGGTGAGTGAGGGAAGATGCATGGAAAAATATGGAGGTATGATAGGGGTATGAAGTGGCCAAGAGACTGGTGGATGGAGTGGTGAGAAGGTGTAGAACGTTGAATAGGCTCAAAGAAGGTTGAAACAATGATTGCACAAAAAGGTAGGGTTATGTGGGCAAGAGGACAGATGTGAGATGAGGAACCTAGCTAGGAGATGGAACAAATGGCTCTGATGAAGCTTAGGTGGATGAAAGAGTGGTAGAGATGCTATGCACTGTGTACATTCAACTGAATCAACAAAGTCTTGCAAGTAATCAAAGTCCTAGCTAATCTAATCTAGCTAACAATAGAGTGAATGAACAACAACTTTATTTAAAGGAGAACCATATATATCAATTATGAAATGAGGCATTCCAGAGATCTGAACACATAACCAACCTCTGTAAATGAAAATAGCACACTAATGATTGCATGGCAAGGCAAACTAGTGTTCTTGTTTGGGATAGCACAGTTACTTCAATTCCAGCCCCTGATCCAATAAGGACGAGGTGAAACCAAAAGTGTTTGTTGACCCTTTTCTGGAGCTTTTTTCCCTGTTATTATCCTACCACACTATTCTAAACATCTGAAGCAATTCTATTCATAAACATGACCTAGTTAATCAACACAACTTAATCTACCTAACAAAAATACGTTTGCAAATGCATAAAAAGGAAAACAACGATGCATAAAGGAAAGATAACAGTACATAAAGGAGGCCCTAAGATCTGAGGTTGGGCCCAATAGTGAGAGCTACGGATCCTATAGAAAACTCAGTGTTGATATAAAATAGGACCACTTATCATTATCAAAAAATAGTCAACAGTCAAAAGCTATGCCAAAATGGCTACAAGAGAACAAGTTGAAGGCGACAGCACTGTAGTGCAAAAATATGCAATCGTTTCAAAAGTCCCTTATGAAGGCTAAGGCCTTATCATTTATACAACACGAGGGCCCTAACAGGCCTCCTAAATCTAGGGGACTTGGCTGTCCAAACTGTTATTAGACATTCCATTTTCCAAAATCTGCTTGGTTGCCTTCAAGATCAATTTTCGGTGGCCTATGAGCTCGGAGATGGGGGTGAAGATCCCGAGGAAGGGCTATTTAATGTCATAGACAACCCCCCTATGAATCCCAACCTCAAGCTTGGTTGTCATCTAGTCCATGATTGCTCGGTTTTACTCCAACATGTGTCAAAAAACCAGAAATAAGCACGTGTTAGCCACCTAGGAAGAGTGACCACCCTTATTCGTACAAATGACATAAACATACTAAAAAATAATGCATAAGCTAAGAAAAATGAAAGATTGAACAAGGACTGAACAAGGATAATTAGGCAAAATGAGCCCAATAAGTTACCTAATTTGGGGCTTATCATCACCCCCTGCTAAATATGTTGCTCATCCTCTGAGCAACTAGTCCAGCTCCTTGTCCTTAATTGCTTTGATCGCCTCCATTACATCCCAGTCTTCTGAAGTAGTATCCTCTTCACTATCATGGAATTCGTCCTTCCTTTCTACCTCTTCCCACTGCTTCTGCTATTCTTCTTCTGTGCCTCCTTCTAACAATCCCAAAAGCAAAGGTGGACTTAACTTGAGGCCTATCCAACTGGTCTGGAGGTTCTGCATAGACTTTTTGTAGAGAGGCACTCATGCCAAGGCCTCCCTCATTCTAGTTGGAGTGTGTTATTCCCTAATTTTGAGGTTGTGGGACAATGTGTTCCACCTACGGGTGCAAGGATGAACACAATTTTCCACCAATAATTGCTCCATATCCTCAAAGGGTGCTATGGCCTGAGCCTGCCAATCCATGTACTCTAACAGAACGTGAGAATTGGTTGCTAGGTCTTGGTGGGTGGATATCAATGCTGTGGGGTCCCCTGGTGCTGCTCTAATCAGCAGTGGTTCCTGTATTTCTCGGTCCATGACATTTCTGACCTCTGCCACTCTCTTTTCTTCGTGGTTTAGCCATGAGGTCATTGCCATCAGCTGCATGTCCCCTACTTCTGTGTTGGGGTCCCATGAGGTTATGTTTGGAAGGAATAAATTATGAAGGTAGAACTCTGATAGCTTGGCCTTGTCTTCCCATGAACTGTTGTTATATAAATCCTTGAACTGTTGGGGGTTTTGGATTTGGGAGATACCGCTCTGTGCCAACGTGTTTATTTGGAATTGCAACCAGTAATCCCTAAGGTATAGGCCGTAGGATTTGGTCGGCTGCCTACATTGCAAAGCTTCCATTGCCCAACTGGCCATGCAGGTCAGTTGTGCCTCCTTTTCTTGTATCTCATGTTTTAGAGATTGTATCTCTACGTCGGCCTGCAATTCCGTTTCCTATAGTTGCAGGTTTAGTTCCTCAAGATCAACTTGCATTCCTTCTTTTCTTTGAGGCTCTTCTGTGGTGTCCTTGGTTGTTGCGTCCTCTTCTTTCCTCTGTCCTTGGAGTTGTAGTTGTTGTTTAAGCAGCCCATTCTCTTCTCGTATCTTGGCCTGTTGGGAGCTCTCCACATGTCGTACCCTTTCCAACTCTCTTTGGGTCTCCTTGAGCTTTTCCTCTAGAGGGTGGGTCTCCTTGAGCTTTTCCTCTAAAGGGCCTATATCTGCCACCCCCTTGGATTTAGCGATCTTCATCCAAGTGTGGGTCCGTACTCTTTCCTCCTCTAGTGCTAGGAAAAGTGGCACTATGAATTTTTGAGGAATGATTTTCCTAGCCTCTAAGAAGTTATAATAAGAGCCCTGGCTGGGTTAGGGGCTTGGTTCCATAATGGTGTTGGCCTTCTCTTCCTCCTGTGATGAATTGGCTGCTCTTTCCTCCATCTATTTAGTCTCTTTCAGCCTAGCCAAAGTTTCCTGTATAACAGGCTTGGCATCTTGTAGAGAGGCCTCCGAGTTCAATTTCTCCATCCTTTCCTTCCATATGGATGTCTTCGAGCTTCCCCGCTGATAAGTGATGCATGCCTTGGAGGGGGACCTCTCCGTTGGTGTGGTAGGGGTATCTACAATTGTGATTGGCTCTTTTGATGGAGGCTGGGGTCTGCCAGTCTTAATCCTCACACTCCTCCTTGCCTTAAAATATAGGGGAGCCTCCCTCTTTCGCTTTTCCTTCTGCTTGGGAGATGTACTTATGGTGGACAGCCCAACTGCTGCCTCCGTAGCTAGAATCTCGGCCGATTTCTCCTTCTGTTTCCCTTTTCCCAGACTTCCTGTAGAAATTCCTGTAGTGGTCATTTTCTGGCTTCCTATAGAAGCAGTTTTTGGACTTCTTGTAGAAATGGCCTTCTGTCTTTCTGTAGAACCAGTTAGCATTGTTTTAGCTTGCTTGGCTGAGGGTGCTTTTTCCTTTAGCTTGGTTGTGGCTACCTTAGGTGTGTATTCACTTGCTTGGACTTTCTTAGTCCTTTCTGCCCTGCTTTGTAGTATTTTCTTCCTGGGTGTTTGTGACATTTTACAACCCACTGTTTTAGCCTCAGCAGCTTGGCCTTTTTCTTGTGTCTTTTTCTATTCTTTCTTTGGTGGTTTCCCCGGGGTTTCTTGACCTTTAGCTTTCTTTTCTGCCTCGGTGTGCTCCTTCTCCTCGCTACTGGAGGAAGTGAGCTCCTCGGCCAAAATTCGGATGTCATCATCCTTAGGCATATTTCGAAACATTTCCCAGGAGAGAGGGATAGTGTAGGTATGGAGTGAATCTTCCACGAGTTGCTTGATAAGCCCATGATGGGCCAACTAGTCTCGTGTCCCTTCCCTCAGCTTTGTGGCACACTTAATCAAGGATTGCAAGAGGAAGTAAGGAATGTTCAATTTTTGTTGTGAGGGTAGATCCATTTGGTGCTTGATTTCTGTTAGCAAACGGAAATGATAACCATATACGATGCTGAAGTGCCCCTCACAGGTAATATACTTCATAATTTGGAGGCTGACTTTGCTCTGGGATGGTTGTAGGCTGGTTCTTCAGACCCCATTCTTATCCTCTGAAAATTGTTCCTCTGGCAAGAAGAACTCCTTTTTAGCCTTTTGACCCAACTTCCTCTCCTCTTTATCCGAGGGTACCCCCATCGGTAGATCAGTGACTTTGCTAATGAGCTGTGGGGTGAGTCTGAGGATCAATCCTCTGAAGTTGACGATGGCTAGTGTCTTTGATTTCGGCTTTAGGGACCTTAGGAATTCCTCTATGATTTCATCATCGTGACCTTGAAGTTTGTCACAGAATGTCATCCAGCATGCACGAGAAAATAAGTCCACCACCTCGGCAGTTTCTCATAGTTTCTTGGATTCCAAGGGTTCTTTTCTGATAAACCCTCCTGGCATGGTGAAAAAGACTCTATTTTTGCTTGCGCTTTGAGCAGAAAGGGAATTCTAGGTCTGTTTCCTTCTCAGAACATTGAAAACGGTATCTGCAAGCCTCTTCGTATCAATTCCTCTGTTTTGAAACTTGACTGCTCGTGTACAGAAGGAAGACTTGGGATTTCTCTAAATAGAGTGCAGAGCTATGTTTCCAACATACAAACAATGATGTAAAATTCACAGTTTTTTTCACCGGTTAACCTTGACATTGTCTCAACTTTTCTACAGGACGAATTTAACTCAAGACTCATGGAGAAAATCTTGGACACAAACCACGAAGAAAATTGCATGCAACCATAAGTAAACTGCTTTTGGATTCATAGACATATTTTCTTTTAAATTTTTTCTACCCCCAGCATGTCGAATTCACCACCTTTTGAGCTATTTTTCATGGGAATGTTATGTTCGGGCCTACCTCTCTGAGAATTGCCACCCTCGACGTGAACAGTCCAAGCTTCTTCGTAATGTTGGGCTTCCTGTAGTGCACCTTCCTGTAGAAAGCTTTCTCGGCTCCTAGAGGACGTTACAGTGGTTTTGGATGAGTCTGAACTGCGGAAGGACATTGGAACAGATCGAGAAGCTCAGGCTAACAACTTGCAGAGGAGGAGGATGCGTACTCGGCTGCAAAAATGGTTGCAAGTGCGAATGACAGCAGTTTACCATGAGTTATTCGACCAGCCAATTTGAATTGTTGCATAATTCATGGTGTGGCGGTGAGCTGTCCAGGCCGATCCATTGGCCAACGTCACAGCCATCATTCCTCGGTGTGTCTCTGACCGCCGAATCCTTCCCTCTGCATTCATTGCTGCCATTTCTGTCACATTGTTGATTCTCCCCGACTGGACACTTCCCACGTGTCAACTGCCCGTCTTTCGGCATAACCAAGCCCATTCAAATCCTACAAGGCCATCTGCCTGGCTGTGGGTGGCCTGTTGAATCGCCACCAAACTTGTTCAATCTTCCCATTCTCACAGTCATGCAAATTTTAGAGTATAGTTCATGCAATTTGAAGAATAAGGTTAGGCACTTACCTGTGCAGCCGTGGACATGTTTTGCAGGCTTCGGGATGAGGAATGCTGGATTTTCTTGCTGCTGCTTCGTGCACGAGTACTGGAGCTCCTCTTCCATTGGCTAATGCTAGATACAAGACCTCGAGACCCGACTCTCTAGTGGTGAATGATGCATGCACCGGATTCGTTTGATGTGAGTTGCTGGTGCCTCCATGGTATGTACTCCAACCGGATCAGCCGCTACAAGATTCTTGTAGGACATCCTGTAGTTGTTTCTCCTCCTGGGGTGCATGTTGAATCAAACAAAGTTGTGTGCACAGATGAAGGTTCCTGATGGAGTCTTGACAGGTAAAGTGTGCGAGCCTCTGCATGCTTTATTTTTCACTTGAAAAAACAAACTTTTATCTGAGAAAATAGGATTCTGGTGTGAGTGTGCAGGTATATTCAACCAGATGGTGGAAATGGTGGTGAAAGGAGATGAATCAAGTGGAGGATGGAAGAAAAGGGTGGTTACATGCCTCCTCAACACACTTCAAGCTTCAAATCCCTCTCCACAATCGTTTCTGGACTGCCCAAAACCTCTACAGGATGTTTCCTATAGAAATGCAGAACTTCTTGTAGAAAGTCCTGTAGCTTCCTGTAGAAGGTTGAACCACGACCAGATTGTTTCTGAATCCTGAAAAAATGAGTGTTCACGGAGGGAGTGTATGTGAGGATGCCTGGTAAGTTGGTAAGGACCCCTGTCTTATTTTGGGAGGCCTCCTTTCTGCATTGTGTTCCTGCAACCTGCAACAATTTCCAGGGATTAAACTTGTTTTGTTTCTCTGTTTCTTCCTTCTTTTTCTTTTTCTTTTTTCCTCTTTTACATTTTGTCCTTTTTTTTTTTGAAGAGATGGTAGGGGTGCCTCAATGAGGTTTTCGCCCCTACTATCTGCCTTGCGAGCCTCAGAGAGGTTTTTGCCCAAGGGTCTTTTTATTCAAATTCTTTATTTTCTGAGAGACAGCAAGGGCGCCTCAATGAGGTTTTCACCCAAGGATATTTTTTATTGTGTTTTTTTTTTTTTTGATATGATGACGCTCAGGGTGTGGCCAAAATAGAGGCAGAACCCCTCTCTATTACCAGCACTGATTTTTCCACAATTTTGATGAACTCTTGCCTCGAAAGAGGTTTCTTGTAGATGTTTAGTCGATGCCCATTGATGAGCATGGGGATGGCTTCTTCATCAATGGTCCGGATAAGGACGGAACCATTTTCATTGCACTTCTCCACTACATATGGTCCTAGCCATCTTGTCCTCGGCTTCCCTTTGAAATCCTTATGTCAGCAATCATACAGCAGTGCCCAATCTCCCGGCTGGAATTGTTTGTCATTAAGGTGTCGGTCATGCCATATCTTCCTCTAAAGTTGAACCACTTCTGAGTGGAGGAGGGCCTGCATTCGGTGTTCATCTAACCCATTCAGTTGCAATAACCTTTCTCGTTGAACATGGCTGAGATCTAGGTCCAGTTGAGCTGCCATCCTCAATGTGTTGTACTCAAACTCAATTGACAGTAAAGCTCGCTTCGCATAGACCAACTCATAAGGTGTGAAACTGGTTGTGGTCTTCCAAGTAGTGTTGTAGGCCCAAGTGGCCTCAACCAGGTGATCTACCCAATCCTTTCTACTTCTGCCCACCACCTTAGTCAAAATCCCTTCTAATGCTCTATTCGTGACTTCCACCTGCCCATTTGCTCGAGGATGATATGGGGTCGAAGTCCTATGCTTGATCTTGTGATGAGCGAGCAAGTCTTCAATTAAGTTTGAGGTGAACTGTATTCCTTGATCAGTGACTAGCTCTCTTCGGTAACCAAATTTGTAGAAAATGTTTTCTCTTAAAAACTTAGCCACCTTTTCTTCTGTCGCTACTTTGATTGCCTTGGTTTCTGCCCACTTTGTCAGATAGTCTGTGCACACAAAGATGTAAGACCTTTGCCTCAAAGGAGGGTTGATAGCACTCACAAAATCCATACCCCACTTCTCAAATGGCTCAAGGGTCCCTTGAGATTGGAGACACATTTTGTCCCTTGGAGTCAGTTTTCCCATCCTCTGGCATCGATCACATTCACTAATATATCTTCTGACATCTTGATGAAGAGTGGGCCAATAGTAGCCTTCCTGTAGAATTTTGAAGGCAATCCTCTTAGCTGCAAAATGTCCTCCACAGGGCCCATAATGATAGGTTGGGAGGATGTCAAAGACTTCTTCCTCCCTATCCAATGCCTTAAGATCTGATCAGGGCCAAGTTTGAACAGGTTTCCCCCGGTCCAAGTGAATGAGGCACTCTTCCTCACGATTCTTCTCTTCTCCTTTAAGGATAGATGTGGAGGGAAATGTGATGAGACCAAGTAGTTTGCTATATAAGCAAACCACGGAGAGAGTACTAAGATAGAAAATAGATGTTCATCTAGCACTAGTCATCCACTGTTCCTTCTTCACCTGTAGGCAAATCCAATCTAGACAAGAAGTCAACAACAACATTTTCTTTACCTGGTTTGTCAACGGTAGTCAAATCAAACTATTGCAGCAAAAGTAACCATCTAACGATACGATCATTCCCATCAGGCTTATTCATTAAATATCTAATTGCAGCATGATCAGTATGTACAAATGTTTGATAGCCAGTGATGCAGTGTTGGAACTTGTTCAGGGAATGGACACGGCCAGGAACTCCTTCTTAGTTACCATATAGTTCATTTCTGCCTTGGATAAGTTTTTGCTGACAAATTATATGGCATATGGAAGTTTTTCCTCAACTTCTCCTAAGGCTTCCCCTATGGCTTTGTTCGAGGCATCAGTGTGGATGTGGAAAGGTAGGGCCCAGTTTGGACCTCTCAAAATTGGGGTGGACGCTAACTTATCCTTAAACTCATTCAGAGCCCTCTGACAGTCGTCAGTCCATTTAAACTCAACATATTTTCCTAAATGGCCAAACAATGGCGAGGCTAGCTTACTGAAGTCTTTAATGAATCTTCTATAATATCCTGCTAAGCCTAAGAAACTCCAAACATATCTTACCTTTTGAGGAGGTGGAACCTTTTTGATGATAGCAATTTTATTAGGATCCACCTGTAATCCTTGGTGAGAAATGGTATGACCTAACATAGTCCCCTCAGTCATCCGGAATTCACATTTTTCGGGGCTGAGGGAAAGCTTCATCTCAATGCACTTGCTTAAAACATTTCCCAGGTTGGACAAGGCTTCTTGGAAGCTAGACCCATAAGGAGTAAAGTCATCCATATAGATTTCCACTGAATCATGAACTAGCTCGGAAAAGATGCACAGTACATCTCTCTGGAAAGTGGCAGGGGTATTGCATAGCCCAAAGGGAAGGACTTAGTAGGAAAAGGTACCCCATGAACAAGTGAAGGTGGTCTTATCTTGGTCCTCTAGGCTGATTTCGATCTGATTATACCCGCTGAACCCATCTAGGAAAGAGAAAAAATTCCTTCCTGCGAGTCCATCCAACACTTGATCTATGAAAGCCTAATGGAAGTGGTCTTTCTTGGTGGCTTTGTTCAGTTCTCTGTAGTCCACACAGATTCTCCACTTCCCATTTTCTTGGGTACCAACACCAGAAGGGAAACCCATTCGCTGTCCGAGATGGGGTAGATGAATCCTGCATCCAACAATTTTTGCACTTCTTCTTTAACAATGTCCTTAAGGTATGGATTCATTCTCCTCTGTGATTGCCTGACTGGTTTATAGTCCTCCTTAATGTAGATATGATGGGTACAAACCGAGGGATGGATTCCTTTCATTTCCTTGTAGCTCTAGGCAAAAGCCTTCAAATGGCGGGTCAAGAGGCTACGTAGCTCCTTTTCCTGTGAGGGAGAGAGAGAGGAGCTGATCTTTAAAGTTCTTTCAAGGCCAAACTCCACATTCGTAACTCTGCGAGTGGTCAGATCAGTCACACATAGGTCCACTAAAGCACTGGCTTGGGTATCTTCCACCAACTCTTCCGAGGATAGTGCACCGTGGGGAGGATTTTGGATTAAGTTCTTAATCAAATCATCATCAGTTTGAGGACCTCCCCTAGTGGCCTCCACTGTGCATAATGGTGTAGATTAGACCTCATCCTCATCTCCTTCCTCCAACCAGATGGGTAATTCATGTTCTAGTAGAGGTTGGGCAGGAGGGTATAGGACCAGCTTTTTAGACATAGGCCCATTTTTGATGGTCATGCTTCCTGCTCGATAGCTGATGTAAGCATCCGTAGTAGCTAGCCAAGGCCTTCCCAAAATGAGGGGATATCCACTGAGTTTTTCCTTTCACTGAAGGACCAAGAAGTCCGCAGGGTACTTCGAGGAGTCAATAGAGACCAGGACATCTTCCACAATCCCTTCGGGAGTCACGGTGGAGTGGTCTGCCAATTGCAGTACTGTCGAGGTCTTTCTTAAAGAACTCTGAAGGTTGAGCTTAAGCATGGTGTCCCTGGTCATCACATTAATGGCCGCTCCTAGATCAATCAAGGTGTGGGGTATGATGGTGCCATTGATGTGGACATCAACTACAGGACTCCCAGGGTCCAAATACTTTGGACAGATTACTTGCCCCAACATAAGATCAGACAGTTG
>APFE030885544.1:0-21260 GCA_000404065.3 Pinus taeda
TTTTCAAACCAAGCTTAAGCAAAAATTTAAGAAAATCTACACACCTTTTTTCACTTTGTAGGAGCTTGATATTGCCTCTGATGTATCTATGTACTTTCCGATCATATAGTTCTGAATTTGTGATCTGTAGTAGCCCTTTGTGTCATCTTTCCAATGCCACAAGTCTGATCCAAATTGGTTTCTCCAAGGAAGAGTTATGCGAAATCTCCCATAGTGACTTGATTATAGACTAGTTCAGTAGAGCGAACTTGTACGACGTGCCGCGAGTCACTGTTTCGACCTTTGGATCTGAAAACTGCATACAAAAAACTACAGTCCGTCCTCTTTCTGCACCTTCTTACGAAAGTGAAATTCGATCCGCAGAGAGAAAGTTATGACTATTTTCCCCAGGTCACCTGTTTGGAATGTAATTCAGGAGTCTGCAAAAAGACCAACTTCCTCAGATCATATCTCCGCAAATATCACGTGAAAAGCTTTGAAATTCGGACCCAAGGTTTTCGCGCGATTTCTTCTCAAATGGGTATTTTTTTTGGCGACTTCTGAACGTCACAGAAAAAAAATTATAGCAAAAATTGCCACGCATGACCTGTTTGGGCAGCGAAACCCTAGATCAAAGCCTGATTACCAATTTATAAACCAGCTCAGAAAGATAGATCAACGCCTTATAATTCAGCCTTCTTCAGGGGCAACCTCCTTAATACATAATTGAACCAATTTCTGGATGATTCAGAATTGACAAAACCTCCTTTCTATATATAGGAGTCTAAGGAGTACAATATAAACCAGGCCGACCTAAAATAATAATATTAAAGCCTCACAAAAATAAACAATTAAGAGGGATTCTATGGGGCACAGTAATAACAATGATGGGGCAATAGGGGCACAACAATATTAATAAGGGGTATAACTAAAATAGTAATGGGGTAATCACTAGTATTATAGGGACCCAACATATGATTTGTATCTCTTCTACCAGCAATCAATAAAAGGTATTTTGTTCCTATGCCTTTGTTGATGTGTTTATGCTTCATTTAAGCATTATTTTGTGTTCATTGTTTTAGTTTTTCATTTAATATTTCTCATGCATTGTTCTTATCTCATTCCATGCTTTGTTGGTTTGTATTTAAGCATTAACATCACCCAACTGTTTGTATTCTCTTTGTAGGTGACAACCAAACTACAAGGAAAGGTGTTTTGGGACCCTTGATCAACAAAACACCAAATACAATTGTCTTTATTTAGACTTTATAGTGATCCTTATCATGTTCTTATATGGAAATACTTCTATGGTCCACAGTCGTTTTCCACAAGGTTATTCTTTCACGAGATACGTCACAAGTGTTAAGTTATTGAATCATGATTATTCCCTAAATCCAAATTCTTACATCATGTTATACGATATACTATTGTTATACTTGATATCTTATATTCATTTGTGAAATTTCATTCACTCGCCTTAAATGAGCTTCACCATTATCACAATAATTTAACCTAATTGGTTGATTGACAATATTTTCTTCCCAATAGACATTATCCTTTTTTATACCTTATAGTGATCCATATCATATTCTTATGTGGAAAGATGTCTAAGATTCCACAATCATTTTCCACAAGGTTATTCATTCACATGATACCTTACTGTTGGGCCATGAATACGACCACTTTGTAACACTTATTTCATCTATTTTTACTCTTCTCTATTATATCATTTGTTATAATTTATCATTTAAATTCTATTTTATAATGATTTATGCTCTTATGAATGAATATTATTTATTCTCCTTTATTTTTAATAAATAGATGATTATGAATTATTTTATCAATGATAGTTTTAATAAATTGGTTATAACATTATTCGCCATTTTTAACCTCCAAGATAATTTCCAGATTGAAGATTTGATCATTAAAATTGCCAACTCAAAAATGCGTTGGAATAAGGAGTGACAGTTTTGCGGTTGATATTCTGAGCAAATGAAGACGAATCTGGAAAATCCGGAACATGGGTTTTGGTCCAGAATGGGCCCAATCAACTTTAATGAAGAATGGTTTTCCAAAATTCGACTTGTACTGAGAGAAACACAGGGTTCTTTGAGCACGATTTTCTCAGATTTGTTGTTGCGACCGTCCTCCAAATCTCAGCTGCAAAGCCAAATTCGTCTTGCTCTTGTTGAGAGCTGGATGGAAATATATCTTCTTAATGATCAATTGGTTGGAAACAATCCAATTTTGTAATAGAAATCATGTTGTAGTTATCTCTATCGTAACTTTTCTCTGATCTCTCTCTATTTAAATGAAAATAGAGATCAGAGATGGGGAGGGCTGAGAGAATGTAGAATTGGGAATGATGGATTCAAAATTATGATTTGAGAATTGGAAATTCATAATTAGGAATTCATGATTCATGATAGGATAGGAGGAAGAAGGGATTGTTGCATGTTGTAATTACCAAGCTTTAGTTATTGTAATGATCTCACAGTTTGATGATTAATATATGATTTGGGAGTTGATGTTCATTCACCTGATCTGAAGTAGCCCAGCAGCATCTGCTGGAGGCTAAGGGCCAAGCCTCTGGTGGAGTATGCTGTTGTTGTATTATATCTTTCCAATTTCCACCGTGTGATGGTTTGATTTAGTTCCTATTTATTTGAATCATATTTCCTTACAGTTTCATGTTTTTGCAGCGAGCTGTTATAATATTTTATGAAATTGTTTTATTGCACAAGTTGAGATTGAATCGTGTGGTTGTTCTTTTCCATCATAACAAAAATTATTATCCTTCTCAACTATATTGTTATGCTGCTCATTTCAAATATAAAGCTTCGTTGTTCTATTTCAATTATGGTTTCATTCCATTTTTTTGCGTTTGATTGATATTCATTACAGATTGTTGTTCAATAGGATTGGTTATTCGATTCCTTTAATTCCAGTTTGCTGTCCATTTACTTTGATGTTCATTTTTGTTGATTAATTGCAAGAGTTTGCTTTTAAAGAGTTTTCCTAGTTTACTTTCAATAACAGCTTCAGTTCTATTTCGATTTCCTTTTAATTGCTTTAAAGTAGGACTGTCAACTGTAGAGAACATTGGCTATTGCTTCCTCGTTCCCAGATTGATTGTTTTGTTCCAGTTTGATTTTAATTGCATCAATTTCTAGAGGAATGAGTTATTGCTATTGTATCCTCGATTGATGGTTGTTTGGGAGAATGATTTAGTTTAGAACATTTCAGTTTCTTGCTATTCCAATTAGATTTTGTTTGCAGCTTTCATTTACTTTTGGATTTTAAGCACTATACTGCAAAACATTACTCTTGAGTAAATATCCACCTCAGACTGAGTACACTCTTGAAATAAAAAGTTTTCCCTGGGTTGACAATTAGTGTGAGGTAATTAGGAGTTAAAAAGACACCTTTTTATCGCTCCACACAGAATAGGTGGCCACCTCCCCTTTAGGCATTACGCAATGATTGTGTAACGATAGAAGAGGGATTCGAGTGGACAGAGGCCAGGGAGACTGAAAGTCGAAAAGCTTGAACAAAAAAGCAACACAGTTTTTTATTTAAAGCCACAGACGGAGAGCAAACAGAGGCAAGCAATATTGTAGGCAGTGCCGAGATAGAGCTAAGAAAGAAGATAGAGAGTGATTCAAAGAGTCTGTGTACTCAGGGAAAGCTTGAGAGGTTCAAGAAAACTCTTACTATTATATATGTTGTGTATTGAGTCTCAAATTGAGCTCATACTGTCATAAAAAAAATCTTCTTGAACACATAATAAAGAGGCCACCACTGAAGGTTGGACTAGAAGATGTAGCCCAGGAGTATTGGGTGAACTCCTTATTAAATTTGTTGTGTTTTTATGTGTTTATCTGTTATAGTCTTTTAATACTTCATAGTTTATGTATTTCACAATCTATTTGATCCATTGCATAAAATAACATAGGCAAATCCATGAAAGTGAGTCTGTAATACCTTATTAATTATCTTAGATCTCATTATCACATCAAAACCTCTAACCCGACAAATAAATTTACCATATTTCTCTAGGTATATGGGCCAAATCCCACCTTACAAGATTATGTTGGCCAAAATTCTCTAATAGGGAACCCTGAGAATGCCCATGATGAAGAATTCATGAAGAAGAGGGGAGAGGAAAAGGTTGGGTATAGAGAAAGAGTAGGAGAGGAAGGAAATGAATTGTAGAGAACCTGCATGCCAAAAACAAGGAATGAATTTAAACAAAAACAAATAGAGATGATAAAAACCTCTAAATCCCAAAAAAATGAGTTTGGGAATTGAACTCTAATTGAATATAAAAATGACTTGGAAGTTAGTGAAGAAGTTTTGAAGATGAATCAGAGGGAAAACAAAAAATCTTGTGTGCTTTTCTACTCAAGTAGAGGGGAAATGAGGAACATTGAGTGACTACAGATTCAATGAAGGGCTCCCTTTACACATTGAGTAGGCCCAACTTGGACATACTTTGTTGGCGTTATTAGGCCCTAGTTTAATGGTTAGGGAGAAGAATCATGATTTCCTATATATAAAGGAGAGTGGCCTTCATAAATCCTATTGTGCATTAGAACTTGTTAAATCATGTAGTGAAGCTTCACTTAAGGCATCCAATCTATCTTGGGGGTGCCTAGCTACAAAAAAGAGTGCATTGAATCTTTTCCTTTGGTTCGTTGGAGAGTGGCCCTCCCTTCATTTGTTTAGGAAACATAAGATAAGTGTGTTTTTCCTTCTTGAGTGAATTATCAATGCACGTGCCTATATAGGCTTCTAGTTTAAGGAAATGACCATGTTACGCATTATTATATGACTTTTGTTGTGATGTGGTTAAGTATTGTATGCAATGGTAACTTCAAGATATTGTGTTAATTTGCGTAGTTACTAGTTGTAAATGTTTATGGGATGAAATGTGATTTGTAGAAGTGACCATACCAATGTGTAGTTGTATTAAATTTGAGTTTAATGGTTATATGAAATGGAATGGTATAAGATAGTTGGAGATATTGGATCTCTATGAAGTTTGATGATGATTTTTAGCTAATTTATGTGTTGTATCCCTAAAAATGAGTGAGGATATTTTTCCTATTTGTTGGGTCAACATGTCAAAATGGCCCCTAATCATCTCCTTCCTATTTTTGCTTCTCGTAAGAATGCCTACCCAAGGACATAATATAATAGCTATTAGGGAGTGAATTTTTTTAAGAATTTAAAAGTTTGTAAACAATTGTTTTTCCATATTAAAGTAATTTCAGTTATCTAAAACTAGCCCAAAATATTATCACGGCTTATTGGAATTTCAGGGATAGAATATCGAGATCCTTTCAAATTCAAGGATTGGAGGCCTTCACCCTATCCACTAGTCACATGGATTTACAAAGGGAATATGACCAAATGCTCAACCAAATGCGGCTAAGTGGAACAATGAGTATTAATTTGTCAAGAGTTTATGGGTTGGATTTCGGGACCTTCCATTAAAGTATCTCCTTGAATTCATAGTATTAACATAGTTTGGTTGGAGACAATTAGTTAATAGAGACAATGTGTGACAAGTAATGTTTTACTATCAGCCTTTGTATATAGTAGTGTTGGACCAATGACATATTGAGAGTTTGGTGTTAGTGGCATCCCTAGATCCCTCCCACTTGTAAACCCCGATATGGATAGGTTTTGGCATTTCCATTATTTGACAGGAACCATACCATCAATAGATAGGACATTATTGGACCTTGACCATTGTGGCTTATTGAATTAAGGATGAACCCTTGTAACATTTGGTTTCAACATCTTTGAACCTATCTCCTAATCATATGGCTAGTGGGAATTATGAACAAGTGTTTTGTCAGAAGGGGCTTAAGCCTTGGGAGGGTGGAATATCAGGCTATCGACAATTGGGTACTAATATCAACTAGTAAGTAATTCTCGAGAGAGGATCCAATGCTAACCAATCCTAAAATGTCGTTGGTTCACCAATTATTTAATGTCACAAGATAGTTTATTATCAATGCCATCAGTTATTTCGTACCAGAATTTAGGTTTATCTAGCCACAAATTCACTCAGAATCTGGCCCAGGTTTTCCAGAATTCGGTGGTTGGATTTTGTCCAAAATGTTGCCTCCTTAAGCCTACCCAGTTAGCAAAAGTCAACCAAAACTTTGACTGCCTCTATCTTCCTCATCCACACTCGGATTGATGAACCGTTCACGCCACCACGATTAAGGCAACGAGATTTTTAACATGAACCTGGTTCGAGCATCTAAACACTTTGATATTTTACCCTTCCTGAGTCCTCCTAGACTTCTACATGTGTCTGAAGCCACTTGGATCAATTAGACATCCAGAAGCATGGGCTCATTATTAGCCATATATGCTTCCAGTGAAGATACAACTAGCTCAAATGAATTATTGAGTACAAATCCTAAGTTAGCCTCACACAAGAAGAGGAAGAGAAAACACTTTAAGGATATGTTGCATGAAGAATTCGAGGCAAGACCATCGATTTGTTATGGTGAAATCAAGAAAGGTGAAGAAGAAAAGGCATGGCTATTGGGTTTAAAGAATTACTTTCATGTATAGGTTTAATTGAAGAACATGAAATCCTAGACGACGATATTCAACAAGAACATAAAGGCTTCCATATGGTGGGAATACTTCAAGAATGTAAAAGGAATAAGTGAAAGGGATATCAATTTGATATGTATTGGATAACTATATTAATTTTCATCCATATTGATGCTTTCAGAATGGAAAAAAATGAAGGAATCAACTCACATTATCATTTTTACAAGTGGGTTTCAGTTTGGAAAATTGGGGTTTAAAACCTTCCAAAGGAAGTTTGAGGAATTTGATGAAGTGTTTTGGTTTCCAAAAATTATTTCTTTTATTAGAATCCCTAGAATTAGTGTTCACTTAGATACCTTTCCAATAGCCAAGAAACACCTCAAATAGAGTCTATATGCAAAATTTATGCCACCAAGAATTTGACCTTCCTGTTTTGTCCACCTGATTTGAGAGGATGCCACATCAACCCCATTACTCATTTTAAATGGGATAGCCACATGACCATCATGAATAATACTGAATAATTAATTTTTAACTTATACTAAGGGTTAAATGGGTCAAATTTAACCCTTAGTTGGGTTTTTAGTTGTGTTATAACCCAAAAACTAGGAGGAAAAGGGGTTTGACTCTATTCTAGTGAATTTTGTTCCATAGTAGAGAAAATTAAATGAGAGCAGGTATAAAGAGGGAAGAACACATATGGTTTGAACTTTGTATTATCCCATAGGGTATAGGTCTCACTCCCTTTCATTTTCTCCATTTCCATTCAAAGAAAGACAACGAAGAGTAACCTCATCTCCCATCTAGGTTTACTCCTGAAAGGGTCTCGCAAAAAATACTTTTTATACCACTAGCTCACTAAACAATAGAAAAGATAGATCAATGACTTGAGAAATAGCCTCATCAAGGGGAAAGCCTCCTTTACATCACATAAATGAAAAATTCTTCGATGATACAAATGATAATACCTCCTTGGTATATATAGGAGTCTAAGTGGTCTCAATATAATCAAAGCCTACATAAGAATAATAATGTAAGGGTACAAGAATAATAATAGTGGGCTTCTATGCGGCACAATAGTAATTATAGTGGGATACACTAAAAATAACAATAAGGGGGATACACTAGTATTATAGGGACCTAACATGCCCCTCTCCTTCAAAAATGTGTTTTTCTAATTGCTTCAGTAGTTCTAGATGCTTTTATATAAAAGTCTCATCTTCCCATGTAGACTCTTCAGCGGGTAATTTTTTCCACTTAATGGGATACACTAAAATTAATAGATTTCATAGTTTTCAGGTTCTTTCTTCTGTGACTACTTTAGGCTCAAAACTGATTTTTCCTTCTTCACTAAGTTCTGGAAATATTGTTTGAACTCAGAGCTTGTCAATGAGAACCTTCTTTAAGAATGAAACAAGGAAAATTGTGTGTACTTGGGAAGATGAAACCCACTTCAATTTGCATGCCATAGTACCAATATTTTGCAACACCTTGTAAGGACCATAGTAATTGGGTGATAATTTATTATACTTCTTAGCTTTCTTGAGGGACATTTGTTTGTATGCTTGTAGTTGTAAAAATACCCAATCACCTACATCAAATCTTCTTTCACTACAATGTTGATTTTCCAGTTGTTTCATTTGATTTTGTGCCATAGTGAGGTTGTCCTTTAAGAATTATAGAACTTGTTCTTGATGCTCGATGTGATCTTCCACTGCTTGAACCTTAGAATTTTCTCTTAAAGATGATTTGATGGACGGCAGATGATATCCATAAAGTGGCATAAATCGGGTCATTTTTTTTGTAGTATGGAAGGAAGTTTTATACCACCATTCAACTAGAGGTAATCACTTGACCCATTGTGTTTTTTTATTAGATACAAGGCAACAAAATTATACTTCCAAACATTTGTTCACTCTCTCGGTTTTCTTGTCAAATAAAGGATGATAAGATGAGTTATGAGCTAATTGAGTACCAAGACAAGAAAATAATTTCGTCCAAAAATTTCCAATGAAATTGGGATCTCTGTCACATACAATAATCTTTGGGTTTCAATGTGGCTTTTGAATTGTTTCCATAAATGCAGTAGGACTTGTACTAACTTTAACAGGATGTCATAATGCATAAAATTGTGCAGACTTGGTAAGTCTAACAACAACCACCATGATGGCACTCTTTCCTTCAAACTTCGATAAACCTATGATAGAATCCATTCATACCTCCTCCCAATGCTGACTTGGAATAGATAAAGGTTGTAATAGGCTCAAAGTATTAATTGTATCAACTTTATTTGGTTGGAAAACCAAACATTCTGCCACAAACTTATGAATATCAGATTTAAGGATATCCCAAACAAATTCCTTCTTAATTCTATTGTAAGTTTTTTAAAATCCTGATTTCCCTCCTAAGGGGGAGGTGTGTAATTCCAAAATAATATTTTGTTTGAGTTAGGGATTCTTACAAATATATAAGTGATATTTGTACCATAATAAATCATTTTTCCAGATAAATCTATCAGATGCACTGAGATCTTTCTACAATGTTTTAATGAGTGTCCACGCCTCCTCATCATTCTTTCATTCATCCCTTGCTTCAATTATCTAATTAGGTTGGATAATAGAATGGCACAAAGAAATTCTTCCACATACTCATCCTTTCTTAAGAGTGCATATGCAACAACATTTTTCTTTCCTTTTTTGTAGATGATTTAAAAGTCATCACCTAACATCTTTGTGACCCTTTTTTTCTTCTCTTCTGAAGATAATCTTTGTTCCAAAAATTATTTAAGACTATCATGATCTTTTTTTACCTTGAAGTGTCTTCCCATTTTTTTTTTCTCGGTAAAGACTAATTCTATTAGAAGAAATAAAGATACAGTTACAAGGAGGTTGAAACCCTAGAGGAGAGCAGAAACTATCCTTCAGCACATCTAGACTATCCCAGGGTTGGGAAAACCAGTTACATAATGCCCGAAAACCATACATTGAGAACTGAACATGTCGGTAAACCATAGAAAGGTCAGAAGGAAGGCTGTAGCCAAGCTGTCTATACTAACCAGAGACCTTGAGGCAAAAACAACTGTAGAACCAAAGACCTGTAGCAGAAAGACATTATCAGAAACAAAGAAACATAGCGAAGTGACCTGGAGAGAAAAAAAAGAAAAGTTGGGGAAGCAAGTAGGGCCAAAAGGCATGATCAAAAATTCATAATGACCTTCATGAGTTATGAATATTTCCTTTTTAGAATGTCTTCAGTCTTCATTCTAATTTGATGATATCCTGAATGAAGATCTAGATTGGTGAAGTAAATTTCCCCATGTAATTCATCCAACAATTCATCAATGATAGGAATGGGAAATTTATCTTTAATAGTGATCTTGTTGAGCTCCCTATAATCTAGAAACATATGCCATGATCCATCCTTCTTGTGCACCAACACTACTAGAGCAGAGAAAGAATTTTGACTAGGTTGAATTATACCGGTCTCTAGCATTTATGAAGCCATACAATCAATTTCACTCTTTTGGGAATAGGGATCTCTATAAGGCATGATTTTTGGAGGAACATTTCCTGGAATCAAATGAATAGCATGATCATGATCAAGAAGAGGTGGGAGGCCTTTGGAAGCCTCAAATACCTTGGAATGATCGTCCAAGACATTTTGGAGATTTGGAGAAATAAATTATTTCGATGTTTGTACCTCTGGTGAGCATAATTATGTAATTATTCCCTCTTGTTATTTTTTCAAAATATTTTTCATGCCATTAGAGATGATTATCTTCCCTAGTTTTCTTGTGATACACCTTAATTCAACTTCCTTTCCTTCCAAAAAAATAAAAAAATCAAGAGAAGTTCTTCAAAGTTAAAAGTTATCATCCTGAAAGATAATAATCATTGGAATCCTAGTACAACATCAACACCACCCATTGGAATGGAAAAAAAAGAATTATTCAATACATATTCCCCCATGGTTCGCTTGATATTACAACACTTTCTAGAGCAATTTATAGTTCCTCCATTTGCAACCATCACTTGATATTGACACTGAATATAGAAAGTGATTCAATTCCTTGGCTATCTTATAATGAATAAAATTATGGGTACTACCCAAATAAATCAACACTATTACATTTTTCTTCTATATATCCTTTTATCTTGAGAGTTCAAGAAGAATTCTCGCCAATGCATTACAAGATATGGTCAAATTCATTTCTTCTTTCTCTAGAGTTGGTTCCTGGTATATATCCTCCTCTTTTGATGTTTCTTGTTTCTTTTCTTCCTCCTCTTCACAATATATGTAAAATAATTTATTCTCATCACACTTATGACCTTTAGTGTATTTTCTATCACAACTATAACAAATCCCTTTTACTCTTTTTTCCTCCAATTGTTTTGGTGTCAACATTGCAAGTTTTGGAAGGCTAGGGGAAGCAACACTTCCATCTTTATAATTGTGAGTGGTAGACTTCCTTCTTCCCATCATTTTTCTTTCAACTTCTCTTGCAACGTTGAGTGTCTTTTCCAATGAATCAAGTTCCCAGAGGTGAGCCTCATGTTGTATGTCATCCTTTAAAGTCCATGTGAAGACATCAATTCTATGCTTCTTCGGAATATCAGGTACCCTGATATTCAATTTTCAAGTCCTCAATGTGTTCCACCATTGAACCCTTTTGTTTGAGATTTATCAATTGGCTAAAGAAGGTGTTTCATTTTGTATCCTCATAATGTGCTATAATTTCCTCCATAAAAATTGACCAAGTGGAAAGTCATTTAAGAGAAAAAAGCCAGCAATACCATACAAAGTAATTGGGTTCTAAATATAAATATGTAATTCATACATTTTGTATATGTTACACATCATGGAGATAAAAATATTACTCTATCTATATTATCTATGTTATCGGATCCTTTCTATCAAACTTCTTCATATCGATCTTTGGAATGTTGTGGGTCTTAAACCCAAAACTAGAGTCTCAAAAATCATAATTCATATTACTTTTTTCCTCGTCATGACTTTTATGGATTACCTTGTCACCATTGGGAATCCTTTCTTGAGAAACTTTATCAATCCAACTTCTTTCAACCTGTCCCTCTTGACATTCATCATTGCTTCCACATATTCTTTTAAACCATCCTTTAAACCCTCCATGTCCCTTTTTTATTTTTGCTTCTAAACCATCCATATTAACATTCATCATCGCTTCCAATTCATTTTTGGTTACTCTTTGCGAAAGAGAAATTTGTTGCACTTGGTCTCATAATTTTGATATATCATGTTGCATTTCTTCCACTTCGTGTGTCATAGTAGAGCTTTCTAGTTGCTTATTGGGAGTAACATGTTTTTTTTTGTTTCAAGGCATATTGGAACCAAATATGATATATATGCTTTACTATTCCCTTTGAATTACTTCATAATTATTTTTCAAACAAAACTTATGCAAATGTAAAAAAGCACACACCTTTTTCTTCTTACTTTTTGGATCTTGATATTGAAACTATTGTATCTCTAAAATTTTGGCCCCCCAAGGTCTAAAATTCAATATTGTGGTAGCAATATGATTCTTATTTCCAATGCCACAAGTGAGACAACGATTGCATTTTGCAGTATAATGTTATGCTAAATATCCAACGATGACCTGATTATGGACTAGTTCAGTAGAGAAAACTTGTACAGGATGCCATGTGTCACTGTTTCAACCTTCGGCCTTGAAATTGATACAAGAGAAACCGATATTCATTATATTTCAGTCATGTTTTACATAATTCAAATACGATGTTTGAGAACAAAGTTATGATGATTTTTCGTAGGTCACTTGTTTGAGACTGAATTCTAGAGCATGAAGAAATCCTACCCTCTTAGGACCATATCTCAGAAAATATAGCGAACCAAGATCTAAAAAATTTATACAAATTGTACCAAGATTTTGGCTTCACATGGTTGAAATTTTAGCTTCTAACACTTCGTAGAAAAGATGTTATAGTGAAAAATCCAAGATGGCTGGTTTAAAGCAGCAAAACCCTAGAATACAAAGCTCTTATACCAAATATTATGTAATCAGCTCACAAAACAAAACAAAAGATAGATCAATAACTTGTGAAATAGCCTCTTCGAGGGGGAAACCACCTTTACATCAAATAAATGAACAATTATTTGATGATACAAATGATAAGACCTCCTTGTTATATATAGTAGTCTAAGGGGTCATAATATAATTAGAGCCTACATACCAATAATAATGTAAGGGAACAACAATGATAATAGTGGGCTTCTATGGGACACAACAATAGCTATAGGGGGCTATAATAACAATAAAAATAAGGGGGATACACTAGTATTATAGGGACCTAACATATGTTTGTGTTATTATGGTTGGTGAGTGATAGTTTTTTTTGCTCTTTATTTTCCATGTTTTTATATTTTGCATGCATAAGCAAAAAACAATAAATTAATAACTTTAGAAATCTTAGGAAAAAATAAACTTTGTAGTAGAGATTTCGGATTTTGGTAAATTTTTAGCATACTTGTTGTGAAAAAGTGTCTAATGAAATATATACAATAATTTATAGATCATATTTGGAAAGAATTGAGGAATAATTCAAGAAGTACCTATTTTAAATGCACTATGATGAAAAAATCAGGGAGTTCTATGACTTGAAGTTGGGACAACTATCTATGGAAGAGTATGCCAATATATTTTTGGATCTTCTACGTTATATACCATATTAAAAATGGAAAAATAGATATTCAACATTTTCTTAGGGCTTCCTTATTCCTGCTAGGACCAGATCAAATTTGATTAACCCAAGACCCTTGAGGATATGATCAGTAAGGAAAAGTATTGTCATGAATAATCAAGGTGCAGACCATATTTATTGACCCCTTGGAAGAAGTAAGACGGGATTGATTTTTAATAGAAGAATTTCATATTGTAGCAACATAAGACCCTAGTAAATGGGGCCAAGGTAAGCTACCCATTCAAGAGAAAAATCCAATAGAAATTCCCTATGCAAAGTCAGAATAAACTAATAGAAACCATGGGGGAAAAGACAAGATATAAAAAAAGGGACCCTTTAAGTGTTGGGGCTACAAAGAATAATATTGACTCTAGGATTGTCCCCACAATGAAGACGACAACAATAAAATTATCAAATACAATAATCTAGCACAATTGATAATGTGGCATGAACAATGCCTTGAACTTATGTAGTTGTGAATAATATAAAAGCATATCACCAAGTATCATTGTTAAAACTAGAAGATATTGTCACTCAACATCTCGTTCTTATTTTTATTGATCGTAGAGATAACCTTAGTTATGTCACACCCCAAGTTGTTTATGCATGTGTCCTGGAGAAAAAATAGCATAAGAATGACCATCATTGTAATCCTAATCGATATCAATGGATTACATTGATGGTCACATTAAACATTAATTGTGCCTAGGATGATATGTTGTTTTAATTTCCATGGACTGGAAAGTAGTGCATTGGGTCAAAATAGAATACTACAACAAGACTTAGAATGTGTAGATCATAGTGGATAACTTAAGACTATCATATACATATCCAAACATATGATTGTAAGGAAAATATCTACAATGTAGTTGAAATGACATTGAAAATGGTGCCAACTTTCTCCTATTAATATATTAGCTTTAGTAGTAAGTAAAACAATGAATTTTTAATATCATCCCATACTAAAAGAACTAAAATATGTATTTCTTGAAGACGTATTAGGATTTCCACCCAAGAGAGATATTGATTTAACTGGGACTCATATTGGGTGCAATACTTGTGTCCGACATGCCTTACAAGATGAGTGTACCTAAGCTGGTGGAATTAAAATTACAATTTAGGGAATTTTTAGAAAATGGGTATATTTAATAGAAAATATCCCATTGGGGAGCACCAATGTTGTTTATAAATAAAATGGATGGAACTCTTAGGATGTGTATTGATTACAAATAGTAGGACAAGATGAAAATTAAAAATAAGCCCCTAGTTCCCAAAATTGATGATTAGTTTCAACAACTAAGAGGCCATAATATTTTCAAAAATTAACTTGACGTCTAGATTTTACCAAGTGTGGATCAAGGAAAAGGACATTTATAAAAATACATTCAAGACTATCTATGGGCATTATGAGTCTATGGCAGTGCCATTTGGAATCACATATGCACCATCTACATGCATGTGCATGATGATAAACATCCTTATTTAATACTTGGACAATTTTTTATTGGAATTCATTCATGACACTCATCTACTTGAAGAAGATATATGAGAATGAAGATCACCTAAGATAATATTATAAGTGTTTAGGTAATGTTAGGCCTATGCCAAGTTCAACAAGTGTGATTTCTATCAAAAATATTTTAAATATCTGCGTCATGTAATTTTTAAAAAGGGATAATAGTGGACCTTGAAAAAATAAAATATTTTATAGATTGACCAACCCCAAAAAATGTGACTAAAGAAATATCATTTATGAGTTTGGAAGGATACTTCCCAATATTTATCCAAGGGTTATCCAAGATTTATCATCCAATCACTTCATTATAGAAGGAGGAGTGAAGTGTGTCTGGTCCAAGGAATGTAAAGAAAGATTTTAGTAGCTAAAGCATCTCCTTACTAATCCACTAGTACTAAATATTTTAAACCTAAACAAAAAGTTCCTAATTTGCAATGATGTATGCAAAGAGGGGCTAGGAGGTGTCCTTATGCAAGATAGATATGTAATTAGATATGAATATAGGAAACTCAATGAACATGAGAAACATTATGTCACACATGATTTATAACTAGAAACTCTTATTCATGCCCTTAAGATGTGGTGATATTACCTAGTTTTCCATATATTTGTATTGATGAATAATCATATTGGGGTGAAATATTTGTTTGACTAGCCACATCTAAGTGTTAGCCAAACCAGATGGTTTGAAATCATTAGTGGATAAGATATTGATATTAGACATATAAAGGGAAAGGAAAATTGTGTGGTAGATGCATTAAGCCATGGTATAGGTAATGCACATGGTAATGGTCAACACATATGAAACTAATTCTAAATCTAAAATAAATGATGCCTTACCAAATAATGAATTTTTTTATCATGTCAATGAATGCTTGAAACAAATACTCCATGACTAAAATGTATAGGATATCAACTACCTGAAGATGGGTTGTTAATGTATCAAGACTAGTTGTACATAGAAAATGTCGTTGAATTAAAAATCTCAACTTGGGTCAACTACATGAACAACCTTATTCTAGACACCCTGGTTATTAGAAGATGATTATAGCCATGAATAAATTATATTATTGGCTCATGATGAAGAGGGAAGTTGTAGAATACATTGCTAGATGTTTTGAATTCTAGCAAGCTAAGCTTGGCCACAAACATCCTATAGGTTTATTATATCCTCTTTCGATTCCGAAAAGGAAATGGGAAACTGTAACTATGGATTTCATTACAAGACTACCAAAAACCTTAAGATAGCATGATGCAATAATGGTAGTAGCAGACAAGCTAAGCAAAGTTTCTCACTTAATTCTCGTAAAATCCACTCATAAGGAAATTGATATTTGTGAAATTTTCATTATTAAAAAAATGAGGTTGCATAGTATGCCAAAGGTAGTTGTATCTAATAATGATTCTAAGTTCATCTCATGATTTTTGAAATCCTTTTTTGAAGGAATTGGAATGAAGTTAGCATTTACATTGTTTATCATCCCTAGAAAAATGGGCATATAGAGAGACCAAATGAGTTCCTAGACAATATAATCCATATGTACGGGATGAGTAAATATGTATTGGGAGGAACCATTAGCATAGTTTTCATACAACAAAAAAAAATACCAAAAAACCTTGACAATGAGTCTATTTGAGGCCCTGTATGGTTGAAAGTGTAATAGTCCAATTACTTAGGACCATATAATGGATCAAATTACAAATAGACCTAACCAACTAAAGTAAATGGAGAAAGAAGTCTTTTAAATCAAGTAAAAACTAAAAGAAACTTTGATTACCAAAAGAGTCATGTAGATAAAAAAAGAAGTCATAGAGAATTCAAGGTGGGATATCATGTGTGTCTTCTAGTGAAGCCCAAAATAATTTCCTTAAGAATGGGAACCTATGCAAAATTATTGTGTTGCTACTATGGACCATTTGAAATTTTGGAGAGAATTGAACCAGTGTCATGGATGCTTTCTTTACCACCTATTATTAACAAACATGATGTATTCCATGAATAATTTGTTAAGAACTACATTTATGATTCTAATCGCATCATTGACTAGGATGCAATATAGGTGGAACCTGAAGGAGAATTCTAGCTAGAGCCTCAATGCATACTTGATAGGGGGAGAAATTGATTCTAAATTGAGAAATCATGTAGGTCAAGGTGAAATGGTAGCACTTCAAAGTAGATGAGGCAACATGTGAGATGGAGAATGACATGAAAGAAACACACCCATTTTTTTTCTATATAAATTCAGTCCCATATGAAATAACACACGAAGACTATGTTCCTTTAAGGGGGAGTGGATTTTAACACCACTTTTTAATCCCCCAAATTTTCTGTTATGTATTTAAGACTGATAATGCTAGACAATCGATAAGGATACCTGATAGAATCATTATGATGTAAATATTTATTTCATATATTAATATACATGAAAAATTCGAAGAGAGTGGCCAAAACATAGATCCCAATTCCCGAGGGTAAGTTGTAAGGGGGAATCTAGGAGGTCTAGTTATCTACTTGAATTTGTTAGCCAAACTTTTGACCTGTAAAAAGAATTACCGAAATTCCTTAGGTGTATGGGTGACATCGCACTTCAGGGGTTTTTGTTTTCCCAAGAACCCTAGTGGGGAACCCTAAGAGTCTCCATGCTGAGGAATGTGTGGAGTGCGGAAAGGAAAATAGAGGAAGGAAAGAGAGTATGGTACGAAGGAAATGTACTACAGAGAATCCATGTGCTAAAAACACAAGACAATTTTGAAGAGAAAGAATTAGAGATGAGAGAAACCTATGAATCCTAGACACATGAGTGTTAAGACTAAATTCCAATTGAATTTAAATTTAGAGAAGAATTCATTAAAGAAGCCTTCAAGTTGTTTCAAAGGACTAAGAAGAAATCATAAATATTTGTATTCTCAAGTAGAAGGAAAATAAGGAGCACCAAGGGACTATGGATTCACTGAAGGGACCCCTTTTTATGTTGATCAATCCCAATTTGACCATAATTTTTTGTGTTATTAGGACTTGGCTCAAAAGATAGAGAGTAGAATCCTAAATTCTTGTATATGAAGGAGAGTGGTCATCATAAATCCCATCGTGAGATGAATTTTGGTTAATTATGGAGTGAATATTTCCTTAAGGCATCACATCTAGATTGGATGTGGCTAGCTACAAGAAGGAATGCAACATAGCTATACCTACAGTTTGGTGGAGATTGGTCCTCCCTTCTTCAATTTTAGGAAAAATAAGGTAAGTGGACTTTTCCTTCTTGAGTGAAATATCAATACATGTACATGTATAGTCTTCTAGTTTAAGGAAACGACACTGTTATTCATTATAATATGAATTTTTTTTATGCTAAGGTTCAATAATGTAAACGATGACAAAGTGAAGGCCCTTGTTTAATTTCTCTATTTATTAGTTATAAATTTTCATACGAAGAAATGTGGTATTGCAGAAGTGACCTTAACAATGTGTACATGTATTAACTTTGACTTGAATGGTTAAATTAAATGTAATGATATACGATAGTTGGATCCAATAACTCTCCCTAACTATTGATGGTGATTATATGGCTAATTAATGTGTTGTATCCTTGAAAAGGAGTGAGAGTATTTATCCTCTTTGCTAGGTGAAGTTGTGAAATTTCTCCTAGGTCATCTCCTTATTGTTACTTCTAGTAAGAAATTTTGTCTAAGGATAAATTATCACAAATGTTAGGGAGTGGGTTGTTTTGACTCTTCAAAATTCCATGGTAAACTTTTCTACCATGTTATAACACTTTTAGTTCCTAGAAACTGGCCCAAAAACCTATCGATACTTATTGTAATTTTTTGGATGGAATATAAAGATCCTTTAAAATTTAGGGATTGTAGTCCTTTTACCCAACCCTTGGTCACATGACTGAATAGGGGGGATTTGACCAAGTGCTCATCTAGCTTGAGCTAATTCTAGTGTTGAGTGTTGGGCCATTAGGAGGTTGGGGGTTAAATGTCAGAACCTTCATGCCATAAATTTTAAATACCTTTCAAATTTGTTAGATAGACAACCAAAAGACCATTCATTTAATTGAAGACTTTAGGTTTGTAGGGGAACTTCCAAATTTTCGTGCACCATATATGATAGTAAAATTGTATGCCTATCTAAAGTTGTGGTATCTATATGATTTCTGTAAATCAAGAAAGAAAGAGGATTTTACAAGTCACCTAGTAATATAATTCACATCACATTTTTGGGAATGTAAAGGCACAATGTCTAATCTATGTTGTAGGAAAGTAAATCACTCTTGTGGGAAAGTAAATCACACCAACATCTAAAGGTCACTTGTTGAAGTAGTAAGGTGATATTGTTTGTTATAACTTAATATGAAATTGCATGTGCAATGAAATACATTGAAACAAAAACCATTGAGTCACACTTGTAAATAAAATGTATCCAAGAACCAAATTCATGATAAAATAACCAATCCAAATTATTCAGAAAAATAGAGCTATTATAATTTTGGAAATAGAGAAATTTAACGTTGCAACAAAGTTGCAACAACAACCCTAATTTGAGAAATGTTGTAAATCCTTTGTGAAATCAATTAGCGAGTAAATTAAGATAAAATTAATACTTTATTTGTAGCTATAAATCTATATTTCAGAGTTGCAAAAATGTAAATTATTAGAGTTGTCGACAATTAGTAACTTGGAGTTACAACAATATGAAAAAAAGATTACAACTACATCTATGTTATGGATACAAAAGATACCTAACCAAGGAGGGGCCCGTACCTCCTTAGACGAGGCACTAGTTATATTAGCAACAGAATGTGAATATCCAATACACAATTACTCGAGATGGAGTAGAAAGGAAATTAAATTGTAGAATAACTTGTTCCTATGTTACTATTATATTGGTCACCAATTACAAGCTATAGTTTACCTAGCTAAAGGAGAGAAGATGGTTTTTAGACAAGGCGTTTTCTCTCAATGAATCATACAGGTCGATGGACAACAATGAGAATCAGTTTGTTCACCCATTACATCAAATTCTTCATCAAATGATAAAAATAGCCATCAACTGACTTAGTTCAGTTTTTTTACTGAGACTAGAAACTAACAGTTGGTTGGTTGATTATTGAACTGGCACAATAGGCATTGAGTTAGAACAATGGAGAATATAAGGATTTATAGCAAAATAACATTAGCAAGGGTAGAACAAATCATAATAATAGAAAGTGAAACATTGGAGTCACAACAACGAGAATCACAACAATGGAGTCACAACAATGATAACATCAATTGGATTTATAGATATTTGCAGTCACACCCTAGAGTTGTAGTAGTAGTAAAGATTTGCAATAACACTTAAGATATGCAGCAACTGTGGTCACAACATGGAATTGTAGCAACTAAAATTAGCTAGAATAAAGAGAGTTGCAGAACTTGCAGGGAGTTACATCACCCACAAGCAGTTGTATCCACCATTGGGACACCTATGTTGAGTGGTTCTTATGTAGTCTTTGTATTTTGTGTTCCACTTTTGGTACAAAAACACAATAATTTCTTGAAAAATGTATATGAATAAGCATTAAAATGACACATAGAGGGATGTTTATGCCTTGACCAAAAATGTATCGGTATGGATTAGAAAGGTTATAGGAAATGATGGAAAGTGGGCAAATGGTGGAAAAAAAATATTATACGGGTGTTAAAAATATTCTAGTTTAGGCAACAATCATCTCCCCCTAGCCAAACTTGTTGCATGTCCTCATGCAACCAATGACCTATTTGAATCTAAGAAGGTGAGGGTCCCATGGAGGTTACTGAAGTTGTAATTAGTATATCCTACCTCTTCTATGTAAGAATAACCCCCTCTTGCTTGGATTTCCCTCCAATAACCTAATGCTTCCTTCTTGGTCAACTTATAATCCTTCTTGTACTCCCATGTTAGAATTTAGATCATAGGATAGTGAAAGTTCAACCCACAATTGATCCCACAAATCTCAATGCATTTAATGTATTTTTCACCTATCTTTAGATTTCTATAAAAAGACTTTCAAATGTACATCTCCCACAAAATGATTGGGGTTCCAAATGGGTTCATGAAATAACTAGACATTGTGTTAATAAATCTCATAGTAGATGTTATTGTCTTGATTGGTACAAGCATATTAGTCCTCTAGAAATGTGGTCAGGATTTTGATTTTAAATGACTTACTAGTCATGATGGATTTTCTCTAGAAAATTATGAATTCCTCTTCCAAAAACATGTTGTAATGTGGATAAGGGTATCTATAACTAAAACAAGATTCTACAAACTATCCAAGTTGTATTTTCTCTATCTCCAACTAAAACAATGTTAGGTCCCTATAATACTAGTGATTCCCCCATTACTATTGTCATTGTATCCCTTATTGTTATTATTGTGCCCCATAGAATCCCACTATTGTTATTTTTGTGCCTTTATATTA
>APFE030885544.1:24146-91636 GCA_000404065.3 Pinus taeda
TTGTAAGCATATTTCAGTATTTTCCATTAATGAAATGAAGTATTATTTCCGCTGCATATTTGTGTATATGGTTATCTCTGTAATTTGTTGCGTTCCTGTTTAAATCCGGATCATTTCATAACAAACAACTTCTTATTTTCTTCTTTTTTCTTCCTCCCATATACTCATGTGGGTTGAATAGAATTCAAGCCACTTTTCTCCCATTCCATTAACAATTTGATTAGTCTCCTTAATGGGAATCACTCTCTCCTTATATGTTTCTAACAATTGGTTCCATTTGTCCACCTTTATGTTTACCCACTTATCTCGTATATCCACTTTTGTGTTCTTTTCTTCTACTATTTTCTACCAAGTTTTAGTAGTTACATAAAAAAAAATGAGGTATTTTGTTTGGATAGTTTCATCTTATGTTTCTTTCCTAGGGGCCTACGTTGTCTCTTGGGTTTCGATGTGAGTTTCCATTTTAGCTAAGGAACCTACCTTTTAGGAAAGGCAAACAAGCTTCTTAAATGAACTCATCTCCAATTAGGCTCATCCATTAATATCTTAATAATAACTTGAAGTTTTCTATTTTCCATATTTAATATCATTCCTTCTTAAAAGAGATGCATACAGTGGAAAGGAACACAAGGTACTTACTTTCTTAGACTTCTTGAGTTTGGGTGTTGTAGCAATGGTTTCTTCAGGAACAACATCTTCTTTTTCTTCTTCTTCTTCTTCTTCCTTTGAATTGATCTCGATTTCTAAAAATGACTTGGTTTGCAAAAATGTTCAAGTGTGAATGATTAACTTAAAACAACAATTAAATTAAAATCAAGAGTGAAGAAAATAAGAATGACATCAAATAATTAGTAATGGAGTTTTTCCAGTGTGGATTATGTCTTTCGATCCTACCTCCAAGGGAGTGACTGCTTTAATTTTCAAAAGCTAAGAAAAATAGGCTTTGTTACAACACAATATTCAATCTTCTATAGGAAGCCTACAAACTATCTACTAGATTAGTGGTGTTCGTAAACCACTTTCTCCCCTTCTTGCTACCAAAAATAATGCTAAAAAACCATGTTTACAAATTGAACTAAAACTAAAGAAGAAGCCTTCAAAAACCTACAACAAAAACTGAGCTCTCTGTTACTAGGGAGTGGTTTCAAATACCACCAAAATCCCCTTTTATTGATGCAAACATCAAACTCTAGAAACCTATTTACAAAAGGTTTGCAAGCTTAAATTCAACTTCAAAAAGTCTTTGCCTTGTTAAAATTTTAAATCTTCCAATGATGGCACAGTGATTATAATTTTAATATTTAAAAACTTTGGCCTTAACAAACCTGGGGTCGACCCATGGGTTGTCATCCCTATTCCTATTTTGGATGTGCATATATATTATATTATTTTCCTCATAATAATCATACAAAAACATTAAATTGTAGTCCAAACTTTATTGGGATGGCACGTTACCTTGTAGTCCAATACAAAACACCATAGTGGCACATTGTTTAAATATTTTTTAAATTAAAATATGTTGTTAGGCTTCCCATTACAACATCCATGAATGGTTTTATGCATGGTACAATCAAATTTAACATGTTCGTTCATGATAACAATTATCGTACAATATGCTGTCAACTCCATGGAGGTAACAAGGTCAAACCCACAACCTGCTCACTTTGGCAAAGGCATTTAAAAAATAAATATATAGAATACTCTAGTATTTTTTATCGGTCACCACCCATGGCCTAACATCCATTCTATTGACCAGCCTTCACTAAGGTCGGGGGTTCAAACCCTATTGTTTTTTACCTTCTGGGTTGTTCTGACGTGCCACATGGCACTTCCTGATTAGGCCACATGGCATCTACTCATTGGACCAAATGCACAACATCAATTCCAGATCACCTGTCATATGTCACCACATCACTATCATGTTAGTTGATATTACTCCCATGTGTCGCCACTCTACCACGGCATCTGTTGACAAACCTGCCACATGTCACTTGCTGGTGTTTCCATGATAGCTCTTAATTGTGCCACGTGACATGCTTAGGCTCAGCTACGTTTCATCCACATCATGTCTCATCACTTATTCCCTACTCATCCTTCCACGTGACCTCTACACGACTTCCATGTCATCTGTGTATTACCATGTGGCACATATGCTAATATTTTTTATATTCCAAACAAACTTCAGAACGTGCTACTTTGTGTCAACTTCTACCTATGGCCTAATTTCTAAGCCATTAGAAAGGCTCTAGTGAGGTCTAGGGTTAAAACCCCATAGGTTTTAATAAATTTTGACCTTCAACATTCTGGGCTATTCTGATGTGTAACGTGGCACCCCTGATTGGGCCACATGACATCTTCTTATTAGACCAGCTATACACCATCAATTCCTAGTCATTTGTCATGTGTAGCCACCTTAATTCCACATTAGTCGATATCACTACCATGTGTCACTACTTTGCTACATCATCTGCTCACAGACCTGCCACGTGTCACTTGAGGACCCTACCACACATCGCTTGCTAGTGTTGCCGCATTTTCTGCGAGATGTTCCACGTGTCATGCTAAGTCTCAAACATGTGTTAGTCACATCATGCCCCATCAAGCCACCTATTATCTTTCCAACCTACCATGTCAACTCTGTATTTCCACGTGGCACCTCTACTAACATTCTTTCCTATTCCACACAAACTTTAGAATGTGATAACTTTTATGTGCGGAATATGTTTTCAATAATTCAAGTTGTGTTGGAATCGTCTGGTCGAGTTCTTTTACATTGAACTATTTCCATAATGTTTTGATCATTTTGATTCTTAGGCCACTTTGGGATCCTCCTAGATGATGAATATAATTGAAAGATAGTTGCAAGGATTTCACCTAAATATTCTCTTGATAGTTCTAGTGTTGCAAAAAGACTTTCTATTTCTAGATCCTCATCAACTATAGGGTTAGAAACAATTTGGTCATCCGCAATCTCACCTAATGTTTCTTGTGTGTCACCAAGGGATTATGCTTCAGACATCTCAGTTGGTTCTTTTTTTGTAGTATATGTCTCTCCCTGTGCTACAACTTCTTCATATTCAACCCTTAATGGTTCTTGTGGTGGAGCAAGGGTTTTTTGTTGTACTTGTTGAGTTACAACCATAGGGTGGTTATATTTTTTCTTGGGAATTAGCATGTAGGCTAGCATCTTTATCATTATCCTTAGTTACTTACTAGGGGGTTTACTACCTATGATCTCCACACAATATCCTCAACCTTTTGTGGAGTCATAGTGCTAACCTCTGGGGTTTCATCTTCAATATGCACAAGTAGGTATTTGAGGGCCAAAGGTGTTCAAAAAATGTACTCCCCAGCTACAGTTCATGATTGGAAATAGCTGTAGCTTTCAAAGTTGTAACAATGTCATCCGACAATGCAATTGTAGCCTTTGCTTCTCCTAGTGGTGGAGTTGCAGCTTCTGTGATTCCAATGAGGGATATGATAATTCCGTCCCATGTTCTACCTTCTTGATTTGAGGTTCGTTCCACTAGTAATTTTATTAGGTCATAGTTGGAAAGAGTATCCTTGGGCCATCCATAATTTTTTACTTGTGATGTCATATTATATAGAGTCTTGAGGAGAAAGTAAGGCATGTTGATAAGTCTCCCATTCATAGATGGTTCATTAGTCAAAGATGTTGTAGGTATATGACTCCATGGAAACCCTTGAATGTGATATTCCTCTGCATTACCAAGGCTACAACCCCCCATGAGTCTCATAGTGACGTCCTATCAAACTTTGTCCCTTTATTGACTAGGGCTTCCCCAAGTTCCAAAAACCATTCCATGATTTCTAGATTTGATATTCTATTGTAGTATCATCTTTCTCCTATATATGGTAGCCCTATTACCACATTCAAAATATCTTTTATGACCTCCAAAATTGTTCCTGCTACCACTGACCTATCCTCGATAAAATTCAAAGAAAATTCAAGGGACACTTCATCATTGCATCCCTGAAACCTATAGACATATTCAATATAGCCTCCTTGTTGAAATATTTCCCATATATGATCATAAGTCTATTGTACCAAGGCGTATCTAGGTTTTATGCAAATGACGGAGCCTCCATGGTTTCCTTTCTTCTCATAATTCAAATGATTTTTGCTACAAATGGACTGAATGTCCCGATGGTGGGGATTTCCAATTATGGAAGGATAATTTTATGATGAAGGATTATGTCATTGGTGGTGGTGGTAATGATGCAGGAAATTTAAATCAAGTGATTGAGTTAAATTATGCCAATCAATTCTATCCATTATGAAAATATTTAAGGAAATGTACTTTTCCTTACTTACCATAAGTGTCTCTACTGTGTACCTTAGTTGTTTTGAAATCCTAGCCCCACAAACAACTCAAATTCACTTATTTGTCAGAGTTGCAGCATGAGCGTGAAGTTGCAACATGTTGGAGTTGTAGAAATGGAAATGGGGAAGTCACAATCATAGTGTCCGAGTATAATTGTAGCATCCACATCATTCAACCATAGTGTCACAATAAGAGCCGTCGTTACATATTCTAAATATTTAAATTGAAACAAACGAGTTGTGGTCCTAGAGTTGCAATAACAAAGTTTTGGACTTGCAGGTCCTATCACTGAGTTGTAGCAACTATGGTGAGCAGAGTTGCAGCAACTGAAAATGAAATTGCCACAATAAAGGTTCAATGACAGAGTTGCAGCAACTGAAAATGAAATTGCCACAATAAAGGTTCAATGACATAGTTGCAGCAACAAAGTTTAAATTTGAAACAAGTTAGGCATGTAAGGGAGTTGTAGTAACGCAGTTGCAACAAAATAATTACGGCAATGGTAGGGTTATCTCCTAGATATCATAGAATTCACTTTATTAACAAAAGAAAGCATATGTGTATAAGAAAAATAATAATTGTGAGGTGCCCTTCTAATGTTTATTTATTTATTTTATTTACTTATTTTAATATGTCATGCACCATCTTATGTTGGTTTTCACATTACATGCACTTTGGTATGCCCCTAAGGATTTAATACATGAACGTTTTTTTTGGGGGTGGGGGGAGGGATAGAATAATAATTAATCACATAGGGATTTCTCATTTTTTGACAATTTATAAATTAATATCAGACCATCTATTATTAATATTCGCCAAAATGGCCTCTTCTGATAAAGGCGAGTTAATACAAGTGAAGCATGTGTCCATTGACAATTAGAGGAGTTATTTCTTCATCAAAAGTGTGAGGCTTGATAGATTTATTATCTTATAATATATAAATCTCATATGAGCCATGCCAACTGATGTAGAACCTCCCTCTAAATTTTTTGAACTTGGAGTCAAAGAGTAGTTCTCAGTCTCCATCTATAAATCTCTTCTTTTTTATGACATTATCATGCAAAATGGCTCTCTAATGTTGGCTAGTTCATGGAAGCCTAATGTAGTCCATCTAACTCATTAATCTAGAGGAGCCTTTACTTATGAGCTTTTAATAAGTCTAGTGCAAGTCGTATCGTTGTCCTAAGTGTTTGGATCTTTGTTTCAATAGGAAAAATCACTCTCTTTCTATTCACTAGTCCATATGGAGTATGTATGGTAGTATTTCTCTAGGTTTTTCGATGGGCCCATAGTGCTTTGGGGAGTCAATCAACCCAGTACTAGAGGTGTATCCTAATAGTCTTGGTGATTATGACCTCAAGGATCTTGTTAGTCACCTCCACTTGTCCATTAGCCTATGGATGATATGGTGTTGTTACCATGTGTTTGATCTTGTAAGTTTCCATTAATTCCTCAATAATCCTTGAATTAAATTGAGTTCCTCTACCAATCACTATTTTTTGAGATATCCCGAACCTTGTGAAAATGTCTTCATAGAAAAGGTCCACTAGTTCTTGTTTGATTATTATGGGAGTGCTTTAGCCTCCATAAATTTTGTAAAATTATTTGTGTATACCAGGATGTACGAGATCCTACAGGAACGGGGATGTATTAGCCACAAAAAATAAATGGCCCATCTATTAAATGGGTTCCAACACAAGTTAAGGCTACAATAACATCTCATCTACATGTATTAGTCTACAGACATGCTGGAAGTGGTCGAATCTCTTCATATATTCCTTGTCATGCTTGAAAATTGACGACCAATAATACCCTTGATGAAGTACCTTGTACCAAATTCTTTTGTTGGAATTTTGGCCTTCATATGGGCCATCATGACAAAATTTCAATATTTCATGGACCTTAGCTTCCTATACTCATTCTTCGATAATCAAGTGAGGTATAGTGTAGAAAAATGTGCCATCAATCCACAAGAAAATTCCACCCTTTTTTTATAATCCTCTATCTATCATTCAGAGTTAGGTAGTGCAGATGGTTCCCCAGAACCAAGTTGCTAGAAATATATATGAACCATAGAGAGTTAAAATATACTACGAAGATATTTTCATTACGAAGGGAATCTTCTACTGGGGGCTTATTTTCATTAGATGTTAATCTTGAAAGAAAATCAATGACTACATTATCCTTTCTAGGCTTATTTAAGATGGTGATATCAAACTCTTGTAATAAAAGAAACCATTTATTAATTCTGGCAATAGTAATTTGTTTTTTCATTAAGTAATTAATAACAACATGATTGGTATGTAAGATTATGAGATATCTTACATACCAATATGATTGGTATGTATGATTGAAATTATTTTTCAATCACTGTGTATTTTAATTCTATTGTTGAGAGTCCTTTTCTGACAAAATATATTGCATATGGATCATTCTCTTCTTATTTCCCTAATATAGCTCCAATAGAAGTACTTGATGTGTCCATAGAGATGTTAAAGGGAAGGGACCAATTTGGCCCTCTCAGAATAGGAGATTGTGATACTTTGGAATTTAGTTCCTGAAAGGCATATTGGCAGCTTCCTGTCCACAAAAGCTCAACATTTTTTTTGCATAAGGAAAATAATGGACAAGCTATTTGTGAGAAATATTCAATAAATTGATGATAATAACCAACATGACCTAGGAAACTTTGTACTTCTCTTTGTGATTTTGGAACATGTAGATTGAGTTTTACTTTAACCTTTTCTGGATCAACTTGGATGCCTTTAGCTGATATATGATTCCATAATATAATGTCGTCAATCAACATCATCTCGTAGTTCTCATTACTATAGGAAAAATTATCTTACACCTTATTAATGTTTTCTCTAGATTATCAAGGACCTCATCAAACTCATTTCCATAAGTGGTAAAATCATCAATGTATATTTCCACACAATCATGGACAAGGGAAGAAAATATACTTATTACCACTTTTTGAAAGGTATTTGGAGTATTTCATAATCCGAATGGCAATACGTGTTAGGAAAATTCCCCCCATATAGAGGTGAATATTTTTCCTAGTCCTTAGGAGTGACTTGGATTTGATTGTAATAATTGAATCCATCAAGGAAAGAAAGGTACTTCTTTCCTATGAGTGTATCTAGGATTTGGTTGATGAATTGGAGAAGGAAATGATCCTTGCATGTTTATTTATTGAGTTATTTGTAGTACACATATATCCTCAACTTACCATTCATTTTGAAGACTATGAAAAGAGGATAGACCCATTGGTTGCCAGAAATTGGGACGAAAAATCCATCACTGAGGAATTTTTGTAGCTCCTCTTTATCCAAATTGGATCATTCTATTGTTTTTCATCCTTCTCGATGCATTTGTAGTGGAAAAATTTGAGGAATCAGCTCATAGAACCGTTTTTACTAGCGGGACCCAGTTTGGCAAAACAGGGTCCGAAATCTTCTGGGAGCATTTTGAGGCATCAAATGACGTTTTTTGGGGGTAAAAATTTGTATTTTAAGTGGAGCACCCTTTCGTGCTATTATACACATAGAAATATTCCAACGGTGCAAGAATTGTGTCAATCGAAGTCCGTATGCAAAAGTTATGCCACTCAGAAGTTGACCTTCATGTTTTCACACCTATGGATTGGGAGGATGTTGCGTCAGCCCCCATTATTCATGGAAAAGGGGATAGCCATGTGTTTTTTTATATATAATACTCTAGAAGAGTCTAGTTAAGAGTTGATGTAGTCAAACTTAACCACTAGTTGGCTATCGGGTTGTGTTATAAGTAGACCACAGGGAGGAAGAGACATTCCATTCTTTAGAGAGCATGTGTTCCAAAGATGAGCAAAGATAGCCAGGAGAGATAGGATGTAGATCACACAGAGAGGATATGTAAATTGTAGTAGCCCATGGGCCACAGACATTACTTCTTTGTATTTGCAACCATATTCTAGACAGAGAAAGAGAGCGAAGCGACCTCACCTTCCAGTTGGGTTTTCTCCTGAAAGGGTTTCCTGGAGAGCATATATTCTTATGTGTGTGTGAGCTTGTTTTATTCATTCTATACTTTTATGGATAATTTATATTTAATGCATGCTATAATTACAGTAAAATATACATATCTAGAAACTAAATGAAACTATAATAGTGTATAATCTCAAATTTTTATTATAATATTATTAGATTTGTTGTGACGAACTGTCTAATGAAATATCCATGGAAGTTTATGGATCACCTCTTTTACTATTTATTTCAGTGTAGGATTCATCCTGCACTAAGGCTATCAAATGGGTTGAGATATCCCCTTAACATAAATGCTAGGTGTACACAATTCGAGATGGATCCCTTTCATGTTTAAATAAGTCCAAGAAAAACAATCAATTTGATTTGCAATAGTTTAACCAATTGCTCTTTTTTATTTTCTATCATCTCTTTATTAATATTCAAGGTTTTTCCATTGACGATTTCAATTATTTCTAATGTTTACCCTTAGTCTTCATTAGATGAGGACTCATGTTTGAGAAGTGAATCACTTGTCAAGGCTATAGAGGCTTGAACATCAAGTCCTGTTATGCGGTTAATAGCATGTGTTAGAGGATGAGGAGGAGGAGGCAATTAAATATTTGATTTTATTGTCCTCGGTTTTCTCCCCAATGGTGATATATTGGTCAATAATGAGGACTTTATTATCTAACTCTTCCTCATCACTATCCTCACCATTAGCCTAGAAAATTGTTTCAAGATCTACACTAAGCATGGAAAGAGGATATAAGGTTAGCTATTTAGTGAAGGTGTCATGAGAGATTGTCATATTCCCAGTTATGTAGTCAATATACACATTTGTAGTGGCCAACCGTGACCACCCAAGGATTAGAGGGTACTACCCCAATGATGTTTTAGGTTGGATAACCATAAGTTGATTGGATTCCCTGTAACTCTATTTATATCACTACTTCCTCTAGAATTACTTCTAGTTTAATCATTGACCTATTAGCCAATTGAAGCACAACGGGGGTTTGTTTTAGGCCAAAGAATATTAAGGCCTCCGTGGTTTCTCATGAGATAACATTAATGGTGACATCCAAGTCAATTAGCATGTTTGGACTAACAATTTTTATTGATTTGCACATTAACAACTGGGCTACCGAGATTATAATATTTTTGCAAGGAGCCCCTTGATCATAAGATCTGACAATTTTCCCATAACATGGAATGTTTAGCGATATTTCCTTCTTTTACAACGCCTCCTCAAACAGAGTACCCTCACCACTTTTAAGTATATTGGCACATCTTTAATAACTTGAAAAAGTGGGATTCGACACACATTCTTGAGCTCGTCCAAGAAATCAAATTCTAGTTAGGTTACATGATTTTCTTGATTTATTCTCTCAAGGGTAAGGTGGTTCTTAAAGTTCAATGTTTACATTCTTAGTTCCTAAATGTTTTGGATATTATTCATGCTTAGGTTCTTCATTCTGATCCTCTCCTTTGGGATCTTCAATATGCATAGGTGAATGGTCTTTAGTCAATGTCTTCTCAAATCTAAGGTGGATGTCATGGAATTCCAAGGTAAATATGGAATAAGTTAGGTAGGTTTCAAGCCCAATGTGTAGTGTTTAGGAGCCTGTTGGGGACCTCCATAAGTAGGATTTATCCACCCTTGCTACCAAATACACTAAGTCTAAGGTGGAAAATACATCCATGGCTAAGAAGGTAAGAAACATTGCTGAGAAGAATATTGCATGGAAGGGTTAGGCCAATAAGAATTAAAACTCTAAGATGTATCTTGGATCATACAATGTGGATTTTGTGGCCATGGTATTTTTTGCGCAATGAAACAAATTTTTTCTAGCTCCTCCCCTTCTTGATAGACATATTTCAGTCTAGGCAGACATGCTTAGCTACACATAGGATTACCTTGGCTATATATGTCATAATTTTCAATTTGATCCAATAGGTATTCCTTTAATGGATGATTTCTTCTACATTTTGGTTCAATATTTTAATGATAGTTCTACCTCCTCCTTCTTATTTTCCCACAAGATATTGAACTAGGAGCTCAATTTTTTTAATATATAAATTTTTAATTCCTCCAACATGTTTCCAATTTCAACTCTAATGACAAGTCCAACAATAGTCCTATCAATTCTAGGAAGCATATCTCAAGGTCCTTTGCCAATTTTAAGAGTTCCTTGTGAATATCATTAAAAGGGTTCCACAACAACATCATAGTATTTATACAAGATATCTCCTCCACTTATTAGGTTTATTTCTATACATTAATCCCTGTTCCATCACAGTAATAAGATGCAAAGTGTCTCTGAAGCCAATTCTCCTTGTCTTGCTTTTTGTAAATGGTAGCGAAATATCTCAACATAGTCTTCAATACTTTTTTCTTTGTGTTGGATCATTCACAAGACTTATTCTCTTCACTCCTCTTCATTACAATAATACTGATATTTTTCCAAGAACTTCTTTTTCATTTTTTCCCATGTCCTAATGCTATCCTACCCCAAGCCCATGAACCAACTTAATGCAACACATTTAAGGGTAGTAGGCAAGAGTTTCAACTTATGTGGGTCAAATACATAATCATAGCTACTAAAAATTATGTCAAACTTGAAGAGAAAAGTGTCAAGGTATTCCTCTGAGAGACCATGATAATTTGGCAATATTGAATGTGGAATGTTCCTCATCTTAGTCGACTCCTTTGATTCTTTGATGCATAAATTGAAGGAAGAAGATTACTCCTTCTTAACGTCATGGGCCATTTCTTCCAAAAACATGTATTCCTCTTCCAAGGGTACCTTGGGAGATTCAAGAAAAACCAGTGCTATGGTGGCTTGTTTTTTGGGAAATATTTTGGGAACAAGGTTGTTATAGGGGAAAATGATGAAGGTGACACAAATTTAGATTCTATTTTAAAGGATTCAAATTTATGTTTGGCTACTTAACTTGTCATTGTCAAATAATGTGGTTGTTTATGCCTTTTGAGTCATTATGACTTTCACTATTAGTTTAAGGGAGAATTTTGACAAATTTACAAAGTTGATCTCTACTTAGAGGCATATAAATATTCGTTTTGTAAAAAAAAAACTATTGAGAAATAAAAATTGAAAGATAAGTGAATTAGACCTCTTTTAAAAGAAAGAAATATGTAAAGAATCTAGATAAAAACAAATAAAATGAAAATAAAGAATTCAAGTAACATAACAAAGACTATACCCCGGATGCGGGTGATGGCACGTCTCAAAGGGTCGAGCCACATGTCCAGCATGTGCCGCCCCGTTCTCACATTAATGTTCGATGGAATTATCCATCAAAGGTTTAATCCTGCGCAGTATGAGCTCTGGGCATTCAATGCCGAGCAGAGTGAAGAGATGGCTGCAGTTATTGTGCGCTCCCAACGAAGGAATGTGGCGGGTTATCAAGGTGCGGATGAGCAGAAGACAGTTCATCGTTATGGTGGAGCTGGGGAGTTGCAAACGCAGAGGCATTCGACGCAGGTGCAGACTCAGAGGTGGGCGGTTATCCTACCACCTCAATCTGCCATCTTGGCTTTTCGTCGCTCCAATTCAGGCTCTTCTCTTAGGGGGAAGTGGAAAATCAAGAGCAATCAGGGCAATCTAGTTACGAGGAAGGAATTTCCTCCCTCAGGTAGCAGCTTCTCAGAGGTTGTCACGTTCGGGAGGTTCTGGTGGCGAATTCCGCCTTGTGGTTGGTCTCACAAGTCACCCAAGTCTATCAAGGGAGACGGAGGATTGTCCATGGCGAGGCTACGGGAGCGGCAACCTTACAGGAGGGGATCTGGGCGAGGCTTATCCTCTCGCCCTCCGGCAGCGAATGAGCACCACCACTGCTGCTGCTGCTATTGCTATAGGAGGGCAAGGGTTAAGCCACTCCAAGATGGGCAATTCATGGAGGTTGGCAGCTCAAGCGAAGGGGAGCCAGGCCTTCCAGCATTTGGCTCGGTTTTGTTCACCCTGGGAAACTCCAAGGATAGTGCAGGTATCAATGCTCATATTTGAATTCTTTTTACTCAAGCTCCTGAAGGGAATGACTGTGGGCTGCCTCCAGGAATGGTGGAACCACCTCCAGAGGGCACTGGAAAGGAGAGCCCTGTTCTGCAGCCACCAATTGAGGTGGGCACTTCAGGGAAGAAGATTATGCACGCTCCCTCGCACCCCCAAGCGCAGGAACCTCAAGGCACAACAAAGGATAAATGGTCCGCCATGTGGGAAGGAATCCCTGAGGGTCAGGGATGGTGCACTATCGTGGAGGAAAAAATTCTCGGCGATGAATGATCCTCCGACGCGCGCACCGGATCTTGCCTTTCTCTCTCAGCTCGGGTCCAGGATTATGGTTGCTGCGGGTATATGGGTACGAGTTAGCACTGTGTTTGTTCACTTGCAGTTTTTCATTCTGTCTAGTTTGTTTTGGTCGAGTTTACTCTCAGTCTGTCCCGTTTGTGTCGGTCTACAGTCTGGTTTTGAAGGAAGCCCCTACGTGGGCCGTCATGCTCATGTTTAATTCAATGTTCCATGTTCTGTTGGCTGTCAAGTTGAATTGGTTTCCAGCCTCAGATAGTTTTTTGGGGAATTTTGGAGTCCTGTCGATGCTGCCCCTGCGTGGGAGCTTTTTGCTTCAAAGCTAAGATATCCAAGGCGCCACTGGCGGCGATGGAAGTCCTGTTTCACTGCTTGTAAAATTTTCCTGTAAATATAATATAATAGACTAGCTAGTTTTACCGAGAAAAAAAAAACATAACAAAGACTATACTATTGACAATTCCCTAGCAACGATGCCAAAAATTGGAGAAATTTTAATTACCCTTCTAATTTCTTAGAGAGATAACCAAAAGACTATTCTTTTCATTGTCAACCCATAGTTTGTAGGGGAACTTGCAAATTTTTGTGCATTGTATATGCTATTAGAATTGTGTATGCGTTTGAAGTTGTAGTATCTATATGATTATCACAATTCAAAATATAAATATACTTTTACAAGTCATCATGGAATCTAAGTCACACCACACTTGAAATAAGTAAAGGCACACTATATAATCTATGTCACAAGAAAGTAAATCATTCTTGCGGGATAGTAAATCACACCAACATATAAAGGTTACTTGGTCAAGTAGTAAGGTGATCTTGGTTTTTGTAACTTAATATGTAGTTTCAAGTGCAATGAAATGCAGTCAATTAAAAACCATTCATTCACACTTCTTGCAAAGAAAATGTAGCCACGAACCAAATGAATGATAAAAATAATCAATCCAAACTATTCATGAAAGCATAGCCATTAAAATTCTGTTGAAAAAAAAATAACAAAACAAAACAATTTAACAATGTAATAGAGTTGTAAAAATAACCCTAATTTGAGTTGTAAATCCTTCACGAAATAAATTAGTGAGTAAATGAAGATAAAATTAGTACATGACTTGTAGAAATAAGCCTAAAATTCAGAGTTGCAACAATGTAAATTATCATATGTGCAATAATTAGTAATTTTGGAGTTGTAACAATACGAAAAATAGAGAAAACACATAAATAAACAAAAGCAATAATTACAAATATATCTACACTATGGATATATAAAACACCTGAGTAAGGAGTGGTCCCTAACTCCTTAGATAAGGCACTAGTTATAAAAACACAAAATGTGAATAGTTAGCACACCATTACTCGAATTGGAGTAGAAAGGAAATTAAATTGTAGAATAATTTGTTCCTTTGTTAATGTTATACTGGTTACTAGTTACAAGATATAGGTTACCCATCTCAAGGAGAGAAAAGGATTTGTTTACAAAGTATGTTCTCTCTAAATAAAGCAAACATGGTGGATCAACAACCATGAAAATTGACTTTTTCATTCTATTATACCGAATTATTTAGGAAATCGTAAAAATAGGCATCGACTAACTCAATTCAGCTATGTGACAGGTGGTAACAATATGCCAATCTAGGCACCTATCACTTCCATTGAAAGTATCTCCTCGAACTTTGGGCATTTACAAATTCTGATATAGTATTGTTAGTTAATGGATACTAAGGCGGTAATTGTTGTTCTAATGTTAGCCTTGAGATATCAAAGCAATACAACCAATGTATTAGGACTCAAGTGTTAGTGGTATACCCAAAACCTGATCCTTGTAAACCCCAAGAAGGAAAATTTCAAGAATTTTCATCATTTAACAAAAATCATACCTTTTATTGACATGCTACTATCAAACCTTGACCATTGTTGCTTATTGAATTGAGGATTGACTCTTGGAATTTTAGGGGTTTGAAATCTTTAACTATAAGCCTTATTCATATGGCCAATGAGAGATATGAATGAGTACTCATATGAAAGGGGCTTAAGCCCCAAGAGGATGGAATATCAAGCTATCGTCATTTAGGAACTAGGAGCAACCATCAAGTAACTTCCAAAGGGAGGGCCTAGGGTGGAAAATCAGGCTATCGTTAGTCAGGAACTGGGATCAATTGGCAAGTAACTTCCAAAGGGAGGGCCTAGCACCACCTAATACTAAAATTCTATAGGTTCATGGATGGGTTACCATCATTTTATGGTCTGTTATAAGGCTCCTCAATTATCGTGTATTGAAATTCTAGGCTATATGTCCCCCAAGGGCGGAGAAATTCCTCAAGTTCTCATAAGAGTGAGGTTTTGGTGGTAACAAAACTTGAAGTAATAATTATTTAATGAAGATTCTTCCTATTCGTTGTGGTGGAGTACCAACCTATGGAATATCAGGGTGTTTCACATTGGGTAGCAGGATGGTTGGGAATATGTTATCAGGTGTTCCACCTAATATCGATTGGACACCAAAAGGAAGATAATGTGGCAACTAACATGGAAACAGATGTGGCATCTAATGTGGCATCAAAATGACAAATAACATGGCTAGATGATGTGTTTTGACGTGGTTCAATGGAAAGGTAGGAGGTTTCATGGACTACCCAATCCCATATATTATGATATCTACATGTCTGTAGGTTGCGATGTTGGGATCTTGGGGTTTAGGTGGGTCCAACATCTGTTTCATTATAGGTCGCGGTGGCCCGAGCCCTAGTTTACTGGCTAGTGGCATATTGGCCTAGATTAGGGGAATTTTGATGTCTGAAAGGGACCTCCCAAGGAATATAATAAAATAATATTTAAAATTAAAAAATAAGGGTTACGAATTTTAAAGAAAAAATAAAGAAAACTATTTTTTATTGTATTTTTGGCTTACCTCCTTATAGGTTTACTCAAATGTGAAGTGTAGATACCTATTAGATGCAACATTAAATTTACATCCAATGAGTACCCACATCGAAAAACATTGAAAATACATGGAAAAAAACATGTTGAACACATTTTTTCATGTATTTTCAACTATTTGCGATGTGGGTCTACTCAAAAGTATGCAGAGTTGGTACTTGTTGGATGTGGAATTTAATTCCACATACAATGGGTGTCTAAACCTAACATTTGAGTAAATATATAAGGAGATAAGTCGTAAATACAATGAAAAAATAGTTTTCTTCCTGCCCCTCCAATGGTATTTACCCCTAGGGATGACATCATCATCTTGAATCCTATTGGTTCTTTAAAAGATAATTTTTTCAGTACATTTTTTATTTTGAGGCCCATTTTTTACCTTAAAATTTCCCTAATTCTATGTATTGATAGGTTGAAAAACCACTCTACTAGGTATTAAATGGTTGAGGTTTGGGATGTTAAAAGACCTTTTCCTCGACCTAGTAACCTAATAACTCATACGCATGAGTGGGAGGATTGGTCGGTTCATGTGGTCCAATAGGGTATCAATACATGGTGTTGTACAAATGTCTGTGTGGCTTACATAGGAAAAATCTTCTAGTGGTCATACCTTTGTGATAGGAACTAGAATTTCAACAAAATTATATCATTGGAAATTTGTTGATGAGTAGAGGACTATGTTGTTCTCATAAATAAGTTTTGATAAGGTTGAAGGAAGAGGAATTTTAATATCCCCACTACCTTAAGGTAACCTAGGAGATTGGTTTTGGTTACCCCAGATCTCTAGTCAGGGCTAAGGGGATATGTATGTTATATATATGATCAACTAACCTAGAACCTTTGTCTCGGTAAGAACAAAAGTTGCACAATTAGGAAGTTTCATTGTGGAGATAGTTGAAAACTGGAATGTGCCCCACTTTTATGAGTTTCTTCTACAACAATGAAAGTGTACATCAAAGACCAATAAAACCATGATATGATATGTATTTTTGAAGAGTTATGGTCATCATGACTAACCCTCATGCACTAGGTTGAGAATGACTAGGCATTAGCTGATGAGGTGAGCCTCTACTCTAGAAGTTTTTTAATCATTTATTCAAAAATATAGAAGGTCATAAGAAGGACATGGGAGAGGGGCCATGTTTTTTGGGAAACATTATAATCATATATAAACCCAAGTTCACTAAATTCAACATTTGCATCAATTTATAAGATATATTCAACCCAAGTCTAGGTGAGAAATCCATATTTTCCTTTGTACTCATGGGAAAAGTGGAATTTGCATGGAATAGAAAATTTATTGGGAGAAAATAATTGAGATATACCCTAATTAATAGGATATGGATAATTTTAGTTGTGTTAACATATTTTTAGAGTTGGAATTGACTAAAGTTCCTCCGAACAAGATTTTTTTGGACTATGAAGATTGTGAATGGCATTTAAAGCTATATTATGATAATTTTAGCTTTAATTCCAAACTCTGTTAGGTCCCTATAATAATAGTGTAGTTCCTTATTGTTATTGTCATTGTATGCCCTTATTGTTATTTTTGTGCTCTTGTTGTACCCATACTGTTATTATTGTTCCCCATAGAAACCCACTATTGTTATTTTCATGCCCTTACATTATTATTGGTATGTCAGCTTTGACTATATTGCAACCCCTTAGACTCCTATATATAGAAATGAGGTCTTTTCATTTGTATCATCCAAGAATTGTTCATTTTTGTAATGTAAAGAAGGTTCCACCTTGAAGAGGCTTATTTTGAAGTCCTTTTACTATCTTGTCTTATATTTTGTGATCGGATTGCATAACAATTGGTATCAGAGGTTTGGATTCTAGGGTTTCGCTGCTTCAAATAGGCCATCGTAGAATTTTCTCTATAACGTTTTTTCTACGATGTTTCTGAAGATAAAGTTATAACGCATTTGATCCTAAATCTTGATGAACCTTGATACCTAATTTCATATCTTATCTCGTTATATTTTCAAAGATATGATCCAAGAAAATTAGAGTTTGTGGAGGCTCCTAAATTATATCTCAAACAGGTGACCTGGAGAAAACCGTCATAACTTTCGCTCTAAGCATCAGATTGAAATTTCATAAAACCTTATAGAAAGAGGATGGACTTTAGTTTTATTTTTATTAGTTTCAAGTCTGAAGGTCGAAACAGTAACCCATGGAACTTCATACAATTTCTCTCTATTGAACTAGTCTATAATAAGGTAATCAAGGGATATTTGGAATAACTCTTTCTTGGAGAATCCAATCGTGATCCGACTTCTGGGGTTGGAATGAGGACTCAGAGGGTTACCGCAAGATGAAATTTTAGACCTTATATATATGAGACTACAGAGATACAATAAATGCAATATCGAGCTCCTACAAAGCCAAAAAAGGTGTGTAGTCTTCTTAAATTTTTTCATAAGTTTGGTTTGAAAAATTAGTTTGAAGAAATTCAAAGGACATAATGAAGCATAATTATCATTAATTGACGCCCCAAGGAAATAAAATGGAAACACCTAGTAAGAAACCTAAAATTTATAGCATGAATCATGAAGAAGAGGAAGAAATGCAACATGATATATCAAAATTACAAGACCAAGTGCGACAAATTTCACAATCACAAAAAGTAACAGAAGCTAAGATGGATGGTTTAAAGAAAGGCGTGGAAGCTAAGATGGATGGTTTAAAGAATGGCTTGGAAGCTAAAATGGATGGTGTGGAAGCTAAGATGGATGGTTTAGAAGTAAACATTGAAGATTTGAAGAAAGACATGGAATGTTTGAAAAGAGGTTTGGCAAAGTTGCTACAATAAATGCTTACTAATGGTGAAAAGGTAGTAGAGGAAACTCATAATGAGAAAAAAAGAAATGTTAGTGATGATTTTATACACTCTAATGTTGGATTGAAGACCTGCCATGTTCCAAAGACCGATATGAGGAAGTTTGATGACAAGGATCTCGTAACATGGATACTACAAATGGAGCAATATTTCGATCTCCATAATGTGAAAAACACACAAAAGGTATTCATTGCGACTTTATATTTGGAACCCAATCAATTTGTATTGTATCAATGGCTTTGCTCTCATAAACAAATTGTCACTTGGGAAATTTTTATGAAAGAAATGATAGCACATTATGAGGATACAAAGAGCAACACCTTTTTTATCGAATTGATAAATGTAAAACAAAAAGGTTCAATGGTGGAGCACATTGAGGACTTCCAAAAATTGAATTTAAGGGTAAATGATATTCCAGAGGAGCATAGGATTGATGTGTTCATAGGTACATTAAAGGATAAAATCCAACATGAGGTTCACCTTTGGGAACCTGATTCATTAGAGAAGGCATTCAAGTTGGCAAGAAAAATTGAAAGCAAAATTATGGAAACAAGGAAGCCTACCAATCACAAATATAAATATGGAAGTGTTTTTGCACCTAGCCTTTCACAACCTACAAGTTTGACACCACATCAATTGGAAGAAAAAAGAGAAAAAGAGCTTTTTTACAGTTGTGGTAGAAAATACACTAAAGGTCATAAGAGTGCTGAGAAGAAATTATTTTAAATAGATTGTGAATAGGAAGAAGAAAAGGAACAAGAAACATCAAAAGAGGAGGATACACACCAGAAACAAAGCCTAGAGAAAGAAGAAATGAATCCAACCATATCTTGTAATGCATTGGACGGAATAACCACTCCTCAAACTATCAAGATAGAAGGACATATCAAGAAGAAAAAGGTAATAGTGTTGATTAATTCGGATAGTACCCATAATATTTTTCATTGTAAGATAGAGAAGAATTGAATTGCTTCTTATATCTAGCACTAGAGTGTCAAGTGATGGTTGCAAATAGAAGAACCATAAATTTCTCTAGAAAGTGCCATAACATCAAGCTATCCATTGGAGAATATGTGTTTAATAGTATGCTTTCCATTCCAATGGGTGGTGTTGATGTTCTATTAGGAGTCCAATGGCTACAATATTTGTGTATGATAGCTTTTAATTTTCAAGAACGTTTCTTGAATTTTTTTCAGAAGGAAATGGAGTTGAATTAAGGGGTATCATGAGGAAACTTGGAAAAATAATCAGATCTAATGGCATGACAAATCTTCTAAAGAATGAACAATGTGGAGCAATTACACAATTATGTTCGCTATAGGTTCCCACGACGAAATCATCTATTTCTCCAAATCTCCAAAAAGTCTTGGAAAATAATTCTAAGGTATTTGAGACTCCCAAAGGCCTCTCGCCTATTCATGATCATGATCATGCTATTCATTTGATTCCAAGAAGTGTTCCTCCAAACATCAGGCCTTACAAATATCGTTATGCCAAAAAGGGTGAAATTGAACATATGGTTGTGGAAATGCTAGAGGCTGGTATAATTCAACCTAGTCAAAGTTATTTCTCTGCTCTAGTAGTATTGGTGCACAAGAAGGATGGATCATGGTGCATGTGTCCAAATTATAAGGATTTCAATAAGCTCACTATTAAAGATAAATTTCCCATTCCTGTCATTGATGAATTATTGGATGAATTACATGGAGCAATTTACTTCACCAAGTTGGACCTTTGTTCAGATATCATCAAATCAGAATGAAGGTTGAAGACATTCTGAAAGCAACATTTAGAACTCATGAGGGTCAATATGAATTTTTGGTTGTGCCTTTTGGCCTTAGTATTGCACCTCCTACATTTCAAGGTTTGATGAATTCCATTTTCAAATCCTTCCTTAGAAAATTTGTGTTAGTATCTTTTGGTGATATACTAATCTACAATAAGTCTTGGAAGGATCATGTTCAACATGTTGATAGAGTTCTCAAACCATTGGAGGAAAAACAATTATATGCAAAAACCTCCAAATGTTTCTTTGGAGTAGAAGAGGTGGAATATGTGGGTCATATTGTATCTCATTAAGGTGTTAAGGTAGACACTAACAAAATTAAATCCATTAAGGAAAGGAAAATCCCCACAACCATAAAGCATCTGCTAGGATTTATCGGGTTGACACGGTGTTATCGCAAGTTTGTTAAGAATTATGGGAGAATAGCCGCACTTCTAACAACATAACTCAAGAAAGATGCATTTTCTTGGACTCTAGAAGCAACGAAAGCCTTTGAACATCTTAAAAAGGCAATGTGGCAAGCACCGTTCTTAGATACGCCGGAATTCACAAAAACCTTTATTGTGGAATGTGATGCCTAAGGAAATGGAATTGGTGTTGTTTTAATGCAAGAAGAAATACCCATTGCTTTCGAAATTCGTCCAATCAAAGGAAAGTATTTACACAAAGCTATTTCTGAGAAGGAAATGTTGGAAATAATACATGCACTTAGGAAATGGCAACCTTACCTAATGGGAAGACACTTCAAGGTAAAAACAAATCATGATAGCCTTAAATACTTTTTAGAACAAAGATTATCTTTGGAAGATCAGCAAAAATGGGTCATAAAGATGTTGGGTTATGACTTTGAAATCATATAAAAAAAATGGAAGCAAGATGATGCACTCTCAAGAAAGGATGAGGATGTGGAAGCATTGCTTAGCGCCATTTATATTATCCAACCAGATTGGATAAATGAAGCAAGGGATGAATGGAAGAATGATGAAGAAGTGTGGACAGTCATTCAAAGTTACAACAAAACCCCAGTACATCTGATACATTTAGCTAGAAAAATGATTCGTTATGGTACAAATATCGCTTATACCTCTGTAAGAATTCCCAACTCAAACAAAAGATTCTATGGAATTTCACACCTCTCCCTTAGGAGGCCACTCAGGATTTTTAAAAACTTACCACATGGTTAAGAAGGATTTATTTTTGGATGGACTTAAATATGATATTCAAAAGTTTTTGGTGGAATGTTTGGTTTTCCAACAAAATAAAGTTGAAACAATTAAGACCCTAGGTCTATTACAACCTTTATCCATTCCAAGTCAATGTTGGGAAGAGGTTTCAATGGATTTTATCAAAGATTTACCCAAGTTCGAGGGAAAGAGTGTTATCATGGTGGTAGTTGATAGAATTACCAAGTATTCATACTTTTGTGAATTATTTCATCCTTTGAAATCCAATACAGTTTCTACTGCATCTATGGAAACAATTGAAAAGCTACATGGAAACCCAAAGATGATTGTAAGTGACAAAGATCCCATTTTCACTAGCAATTTTTGAACATAATTATTTTCCTGTCTGGGTACTCAGTTAGCTCATAGCTCATCTTATCATACTCAATCTGATGGGAAAACTGAGATAGTGAACAAATGTTTGGAAGGATACCTTCATTGCTTTGTATCTAATAAACAGACACAATGGTCAAATGTTTGCCTCTGGCTGAATGGTGGTAAACACTTCCTTCCATACTGCAGAAAAAATGACCCCATTTATGGAACTTTATGGATATCATCCACTGTCCATCACATCATATTTAAGAGAAAATTCTAAGGTTCAAGTAGTGGAAGATCGCATCAAGCATCAACAACAAGTTCTCCAAATCTTAAAGGATAACCTAACTTTGGCATAGAATAGAATGAAACAACAGGCAGATCAACATCGCGGCGAAAGAAGTTTTGATGTAGGTGACTGGGTATTGCTATGACTACAACCATACAAACAAATGTCCCTCAAGTAAGCTAATAAGCATAATAAATTATCACCAACGTATTATGGTTCGTACAAGGCATTACCAAAGATTAGTGCTATGGCATACAAATTAGAGCTTCCTACAACTTCCCAATGCACCTAGTTTTCCATGTTTCATGCTTAAAGAATGTTATAGGTGACAAGCTCCCAGTTCAAATAATATTGCTAGAACTTGATGAGGAAGGAAAAATAATATTGGAACCTGAAGCGGTCACAAAAGAAAGAACTCGAAAACTACAAAATTGATCAATTTCAGAGTATCTCGTCAAGTGGAATAACTTACCCACTGAAGATTCCATATGGGAAGATGAGAATTGTATACAAAAGCATCCAGAACTACTCAAGTGTTGAGGACAACACTTTTCTGAAGGAGAGGGACATGTTAGGTCCCTATAATACTAGTGTATTCCCTTATTATTTTTGTCATTTTAACCCATTATTGTTATTGTTGTGCCCATGTTGTCCCCATATTGTTATTATTGTGCCTGATAGAAGCCCACTATTGTTATTTTTGTGCCCTTACATTATTATTGTTATGGCGAATTTGACTATATTGTGACCCCTTAGACTCCTATATATAGAAAGGAGGTCTTTTCATTTGTATCATCCAAGAACTGTTCATTTGTGTAATGTAAAGGAGGTTTCCCCCTCGAAGGGTCTAATTTTGAATTCATTTCTCTATCTTTTCTTCTATTTCGTGAGTTGGTTGCATAAAAAACTCTATCTAGGAGTGGAAGATCTAAGGAAATTTTTCCAAAAAAAAAAAAGAATGTTGAAGAGAATCATCCATCCACTACAAAAGAAAGCATGGATGGATTCCAACAATTTAATCAAAGGAAACATAAGTACGGGTGGTAGTTGAGTTGGCCAAAAATTCCAAATCTAGTTGCCCGTAAATAACCAACTAACAAAAGGGAACCCTTTAAATTTGCTTGAATGAAAAAGTTCACAGAAGGGGAAGAATATTATAACAAGGGATACCTAAATTTACATGAGCCAGAAAACTAAGGAATTCCTTGCATTAAGGTATGAGCTTTAGGAAATAAGAAATGCCTTTAGCAAGAGATTAAGAGTTAGGAAGGTGTTGAAACATAAATTAGTGGAAATGGGTAGGAGGGAATGGAGGAATTAAAAGGGATGAAGAATATAAGTAACAAAGGTCATGGCTATATAAACAATGTGGAAGTATAAGGAAAGGGTGTGGGTACATGTATAGATGCACAAGAAGGGATTGTGGGTACATCAAAATGTTTGACCTATGAAGGTTCAAACACATAAGAAAATATGGTTAAAATAGAGAGTTTAAACTATGTGGGTACACAAATTTTCTATAGGCATAGGGTATAAGCATGTATGGGCCCAATAATAGAAGAAGCAAGAAGAAGGTTGGCAGGAAATTTTCAATTCTACCAAGCAAACAAACCATATAATAGGGAAACTAAGGTGTTCTAGTTTTGAGAAGCAAGCTTTTCCAGTGGGTTCTCTTAGGGTTTCACTAAGAATAGGGACAATGTCTACTAAAGATGAAGAAAATGAAATAGTGTTATCCTCTAGGGTACATTTCCCTTGATTGTTTTGAATGTGATGGTTCCATTTGAGCAATGGTTAAATCTATAAATGGAAATATTTTGGGAGATGGGGTTTATAGTTATTAGAAGCCTAAGGAGGAGTAGCTACCCCTTCCATCAATGGGAAATGTGGTCACCATGGAGGAAAACGATGTGACCAGTTTCAGTTAGGATTCAAAGAATGTGGTCAATTCAATGCTAGTTGATGTGCCTTTATGTATTGAGCATAATAACCCTACCCTAGTTGGTTATGGGGTTATCTCTCCATATGGAGATTTTGTTTTCGCAATAGTGGGTGTGAGATTGGATTGGTAAATGAAAACTCATTACATCACATTAGCTAGTGCAATATATAATGGAGTTGTAGGGTGAGGGTATGGAAATTCCTGCTCAATATTCTTATGATAACAATGACAATCCTTCACTAGATATTGATAGTTTCAAGTTCTTTGGTGCCAAAAAATGGGAAAATTTTGAGGGTACGTGAATTTGGAGACTGGGAGGTTATTCTCTTCTCTTCAGAAATAATACTATATGATGAAAATTGTAATCGATGGTGTTTCTTAAGTTAATATCCCAAGGGGAGCTCCTGAAATGATTACTTGGGATTAGGGTTGAAGTATGTGTGCTTACTATTTAGCTTAGATTCCATAGATTTATATGTCCTAAAATTTGAGAACTAAAATATTGTTGATAGCATTGGCTATGGTCATTATTGGCCAAGCTCATTATCCACTTTAGTTGTAGTTTCTAGTAATTCCCACCACGTTGCACCTTTTTTCACCTTATTTTCTTGTAGGTTCAACAATATCCTTCTTCCAAATAGTTGTTAAAATTCATTTCAAGATAATACAAGGGTATGTGTGGAGGTGTTTTTGAAGCAAAATACCCCCCCCCTCCTTATTTTATTTTGCACCTTTGATGTACATAAACAATAGAAGATTCAATACCTTCATCTCCAAATTATTTCTTTGCATGTCAGTCTCAAGATCACCTGATTAGAGATTTCTTTCTTTATCTGCCCAACACAGGTGGGGATATGAGTGTGGTTTTTTCCCCCCCTTGTCAAGGTAAAACGATAGATGGTACCTCTATGGCTTCACATTAGGCACTTTGAATTGGTGGCCTCTCCAGGGTTTCTAGTTTTGAGTAGGGGACTCTTCATTTGATGGTATTAGTGTGGGTTTGGAAAAGGTCCATAATGGGTTTGTGGTGCAATCTAAAGTCAAAAGTTTTTCTTTTGTAATGGGGAAGTCATGTTCACCTTGAAACCATGATCCTATTATCAAGGGAAGTTTGGCCCATCCTAGGCCCAATAGCAAGGAGATTAAGGTAGGATGGTAGATAAAGTGTACAAGTGGAAGGTGTCCTCTTCCACTCATGTAGAAAATTTATTAGGGGATTTGAGCCCTAAGCTATGAGATAAGTCATGTAATGTTGTGATGGTTCACTCACTTAATCATTGTACTCCATATTTGAAGGGTTTTGAGATGGATAATTGGTTTGATAGTTAGGACTCCATATTCTTCTGAAATGAAGATCTCCCTCATATACTATAATTGTTTTAGGGATGATAATCAATCAAACATAAATAGTTTGTGGTATTTTGCAATATTTCCATCCAAATGTGATTTTCTTGCCTCAGGTCAAGTTAACTAGTTTTGAGCTCCAAAATTGATTGAACTATTGTTGAAATTTTCGTCTTTGGGCTTTAGGTCACTTTCAGGAAAGTGGCGTGGTGGTAACTTCCCTTTCATCGTATTCACAAATAGGTCATTGTTCAAATCCTAATGGATAGTGTTTTTGTGTCACATTATTGGTGTATGGTTTCCTATTAGGTTTCTATGTTGTTTATGTTCCTAACCTCAATTTTAAGGGTGGAAAACAATGGGATTTGATGGATACCTCTCAACCAACTTTAGAATGGATTTTTTAAAGGGATTTTGACATAGTGGGTGGGAGGGTAGCTTATCCAATGACATATTTTTCTATCAACAATTCTGGGATGTATGCTTGGGCCTACTGTAATACTACACTCTATATGTTTACCACTAATTGCAAGTAAAAAGGATTTACTATTGTGTAAATATTCTGACTATAGATTAACCTGGTTATGCAATAGAACTAAAGAAAAATACTTAATCTACTTCTACAATCAAACTTGCAGAAGCTTAGTCGATTTGAGCAAGATCAAGTAGAACACATATAATAGAGAAGAAGAATCAATACACATGGAACTCCGAAGAATACTCTGGGGAAAGCCTCAGCTAAAAAACATGCTATCTGTATTATCATACAAGTGGAAATATCTTAGGATTACAGATAGCTTTAGCTCTCACAACTATCCAACTCTTAGTACAATCCCTCACTGCTGCTCATAGACAGAATAGACTGTTCATATGCCCTCTCCTCTACCCTCCAAGCCTCCTATCTCCTTGTGAAATTTTCCCTGGGTGATCTAGTTGTAACCTTGTGTGACACTAATCTCACACACTACTCCAACACACTCTAAAACTATGTAAATCTCAAGTAATGAATTCCTTCTGCATGCAAGAGATTTTCTTATAGGAAAATTCTTGCAACTGATGGTACACTATCCCTATCTTTAATCTCAACTGGGTCTTTGTATGAACTGACATGGATGAGTTATTTATGAGAGAATATTTAGTTATCTGGAGTACACTAGTTCCATGCATGCATGCATTAACTGACTTAACTCACAATTAGTTCCTCAAATTGTTTGGAACTAATTTAACTGGACTTAACTCAGTTAACTGAGCTAACTAATTACAACTCAAATACGACTCATCCTTATCTCCTTAATTAAGGGATAACTATTGCATGACTTCCCAAAGACTTCTATATTGAATTTGTCCAACTAATTAACTCAAGATCAATTAATTAATTATTTTCCAAGTAGTTTGTGAGACTAAATTCGAATTTTAATTCTCAATTCTAATTCAAGGACAAATTAAAATTGGAATATTCTTGTTGCCACATTTCAACACTCCCTCTCAACAAGAAAGGGATTATCTACCACCCTGACCCTGTCTCTATGGAACTCGAATTTACACTTTGACAATGCCTTAGTCAAAATGTCAACATCTTTCTCCTCGATTGAAATATACTACAACATCATGATCCTCCTCGCCACACAGTATCTGAGATGATGGTATCGAATTTCAATGTAATTTAGACCTATCATGAAATACTGAATTCTCAAAGAGTTTGATATAGTACTGATTATCACAATAAATCATAGCTGGATCCATCCTCTGATCAAACAAACCAACTAGAATTTTCCACATCTAGATGGCCTCACATGATGCCTAACTTGCAACCATGTATTCAGCCTCTGCCGAGCTGATTGCAACCAACCTCTGTTTCTTACTGTACCAAGAAAATGCAGCTGACCCAAGGTTGAAAATTCCTCCTCATGTGCTCTTCCAATCTGATGGACTCCTTGCCCAATCTGCATCATTGAAGCCTTGTAGCTTCACTCCCTATGTCCACCTGTACCATAATCCATACTGAGATGTGCCTCTGAGGTATCTCAAGACATGCTTTTCCACTTTCCAAAACATCTTGGTAGGCTGAACCATAGCTTGACTTAGTTGGTTCACCGCATAGCACAAATCTGGTCGTGTGTTCACTAAGTACATTAGTGAACCCACAAGCTTCCTGTACATAATAGCTTCTACTACTTCTCCTGAAGTAGCATCCCCCTTCCTCCAGTTACTTGCTAGAGGATTCTGCATGGGCTTGCACTTCTCCGTGTGGAATCTCCTGAGTATCTCATTGGCATACTTTCCCTGAGACACAAACAACTCCCCATCCTTCTGCCACACTTCCATGCCAAGGAAGTAGTGCATGAGACCCATGTCTTTCATCTCGAATTCTCTTGCAAGGTCCTCCTTGAAATACATGATCAACTGAACATCACCTGTTAATATGAGATCATCAACATAAAGAACAATGATCAATGGCTTACCTTTCACAATGGTGTGATATAGGTTCGCATTCGCTTCACTCTTTGTGAAGCCCAACCTAGTGAAGTAGTTATCGATCCTAGTGTACTAAGCACGAGGTGCTTGCTTTAGCTCATACAAAGCTCTCTTGACTCAGCACACATGTGACTCATGATCGAAGGTGTCAAAACCTTCCGGCTGCTCTATGTACACCTCTTCCTCAATTTTTCCATTGAGGAATGCAGTCTTCACATCCATCTGATGGATCTTCCAACCCATCTGTGCTGATAGTGTCAACTTCAATATGATAGATGAGTAATTTGCGATAGGAGAAAAATTCTCATCATATTCGATCCCCTCGACCTGTGAGAAACCACAGGCAACAAAGCTTGCCTTATGTTTCTCGACACTACCATCAGCAGCTTGCTTTACCTTGTAAAGCCAACGGGAACTCACAACTAACTTGTTGTCCAGTCTTGGAACCACATCCCAAACACTGTTTCGAACTATGGAATGATACTCCACTATAGCATCAACCCAAATCAGCAGCTGCATTGCCTCCTCAAAGGAAGATGGCTCGGTCTCAACGCATTCCCCAACAAGGGCCATGTATCTAGTGTACCTATCAGGTGACCTCCTCTATCTGCACTAAGAAGATGGTACTCCCACATTCTCTCTTGCATCTGACAACAATCTATCAGCGTCTCTTGTGCGTTTTCATCCATATCTGGAAGACTCTGCTTGAGTGGATGTCTCCACTCCTAGAACCTCTGCATGTGGCTACTCTTCATCAGTATGAGGATCCTCCTCCTTAGGAACCAAAATTTCCTCCATAGCCTGTAGTTGGAGCTCCCTCTCTAGGATCAAACTTGAGATCTGTGTGAACCACTGTCCTCCGACTGGTAGGAAAGTACACCTGATAGTTGTGAGGTGTATCAGTGTACCCCACAAGTATTACCAACTCAGCTGTCAACTCAAGTTTCCTCTGGGCATCCTTGATCACATGGAAATATACTGATGAGCCAAAGATCCTGAAGTGACCCACATCTGGTCTCTTCCTAGAGAAAGCTTCTTTTGGTGTCTTCATCCCAAGTATGCGATGCAGGATTCTATTCTGCAAATAAACTATTGTGCTACATGCCTCAACCCACAAATGAAGTGGTAGGCTTTGGTCATGCAGCATCGCCCAAGTTGCCCCCACAATCGTTCTATTCTTCCTCTCGGCCACCCCATTCTACTATGGGTTATGAGGTTCTGTTAACTCTCATTTAATTCCTTTCACTACACAGAAGTCCTTAAACTCTTGAGAGACATACTCTCCACCATTTTCGCTTCTCAAGTCCTTGATCTTCTTCCCTGACTCTTTCTCAACCAAAGCTTTGAACTCATAAAACTTTGAGAAGGTTTTGTCCTTCTTCTACATGAAATAAATCTAGCATTTACGAGAAAAATCATCAATGAAAATCACATAATACCCTTGCTTCGCGGTGGATGCTGTCGAGAATGGTCCACACAAATCAGTATGAACTCACTCTAAAATTGCTTTAGCTCAACTGTCTCGATCATGAAAGGAAGACTTGGCATAATTTCCCAAGGTACAACCTTTGCATGTGTCCAATTTCTCAAGTTTACCTTTGGAATGTCCGATAGAGATCTTCTGCATTATCTTCAAGGCCCCATGATGCAAGTGGCCCAACCGCCTATGCCATTACTCACCAATGTCTTGGATTTGCACCAATTCTGCTTTCGAACTCAATGCAGCACACTCATCTATCTTTAGTTTATAGAGATTCTTCACTCGAATCCCAATCCTCTTGGTCTGACCCATGGCTATGTGTCTTAGGAACACCTTTCCTTTACTGAAGACAACATTGTAGCCTTTGTCCTCCAACATCGCCACTGATACCAAGTTCTTCTTTAGTCCAGGCACATACTTCACATCTGTTAAGGTGAGAGGAGATCCATGCTCCCTCTTAAAAGCAACCTTGCCCACTCCTGAAACATTGTACTTTCTGTCATCACCCATCTCTATGCGCATCTTGAGGTTTTTCTCCTCCAAGGTACCGAATAAATTTTTTTCGTGAGTCATGTGGAATGAGGCTCCACTATCAAGATACCAAACACAACCCACCATCGATGAAACCATACATGTGATGAGGGTAAAATCCAATTCAAATTGAGAGGCTGATGCCTCACCTTCTGATCCTTTCGAGGATCCCTTCATGGATTTCTTCAATGGGAAATTAGTTGCATAATGGCCCACCTCATGACAATTAAAACATCTCACTTTAGATTTGTCATTCTTCTTCCCTCCATGAGAAGAATTCGATTTGGAATGAGAAGCCTTCCCTTTCCCTTCCCTTTCCTTACTTGCTAAGGCCATATTTTCTTCATCATCATGCTTAGATGAAGAACCATCTCTTGTGTTCCTCCTGATCTCCTCCTGCATGAGATCTGACCACAGTCGTTCCCAATACGGGAATTTCTCTCTTCCATTCATAGATTCCTGGTAGCTATTCCAGCTCTTTAGAAGACCGGGGAGAGAAAGACTCACCATATCATCATCACATGTAGTTATTCCCACACTACCAAGCTCATCTCTGCAGGTGGTGAGCTTGTTCAGATATGTAGAAATAGTATTTCCCTTTTCCATCTTGATTTTCCGAAGCTTATCCTTGAGCGCCAGTTTCCTCTAGTCGAAATTGTTTTGATATAGGTCCTTCAATGTATTCCACATTGAAAATGGAGTCTCCTTCCCATGGAGACTCGAGACAATATGGTCTTGAACTCCTTCCAAAAGAATATGTCTCGCCTTCGCCACACACTTCTTCCATTCAGCCAATTCTTGTGCATTAGCTATAGCTAGCTTGGGGATTTTTTGATCAATGAAATCCTTCAAACCATTGTCTTCTAATACTGATTCCATGTGATCCCTCCATGCTATGTAATTAGAGCTGCCATCCAGAGCATACTTGAGTCTCAATCCATTGAATTCCATTGGTGAACTTAGAAGTATGATAAGAATTCAATTTTACACCTCCAACCAAGAACTTCAAAGTTCGAATTTCCCTTCTCAAAATATTGTTCACAGCTTCGATCACCTTTGCTATGATACCATGTAGAAATTCTGATTGTAGATTAGCCTGACTATGCAATAGAACTAAAGAAAAATACTTCATCTACTTCTACAATCAAACTTGCAGAATCTTAATCCATTTGAGCAAGATAGAGTAGAACACATATAACAGAGAAGAAGAATCAATACACATGAAACAGAGAAGAATACTCTGGGGAAAGCCTCAGCTAAAAACCCTGCTATCTGTATTATCATACAAGTGGAAATATCTCAAGCTTACACACAACTTTAGCTCTCATAGCTATCCAGCTCTGAGTACAATCCCTCACTGCTGCTCATAGACAGAATAGACTGCTCATATGCCTTCTCCTTTGCCCTCCAAGCCTCCTATTTCCTTGCATAGTTTTCCCTGGGTGATCCAGCTATAACCTTGTGTGACATTGATCTCACACAATGCTCCAACATGCTGTAAAACTATGCAAATCTCAAGGAATGAATTCCTTCTGCATCCAAGAGATTTTCTTATAGGAAAATTCTTGCAACTGATAGTACATTGTCCCTGTATTTAATCTCAACTGGGTCTTTGCCTAAATTGACATGCATGAGTTATTTATGAGAGAATCTTCAATTATTTGGAGTACACTAGTTGCATGCATGCATGCATTAACTGACTGAACTCACAATTAGTTCCTCAAACTGTTTGGAACTAATTTAACTAGACTTAACTCAGTTAACTAAGCTAACTAATTACAACTCATCCTTATCTCCTTAATTAAGGGATAATCTCCTTAATTTAAGGGATGATTGTTGCATGACTTCACAAAGACTTCTGGCTTGAATTTCTCCAACTAATTAACTCAAGATGAATTAATTAATTATTTTCCAAGCAGCCGGTGAGACTAAATTTTAATTTTAATTCTCAATTTTAATTCAAGGACAAATTAAAATTGGAATATTATTGTTGCAACATTTCAACATATTGAGTTCAGTTCACTTGTACCAATTATAGGAAAGATTGCAATAGGGCATAGGCTTCATTGGATTAGATTTACAATCAATAGGAGGATATGTCCTTTTCAAGCTTTCCTCTCTAGATTTTTTTATGGATGTGATAGGCTTTGGCCATTTTCCTATTGGAACTTTGGTCAAAATGGGCCACTTGATGGATTCACTTCCCTTAACTTTATTTAAGTTGAATGTATCACATTTTGAGTAAGAGGATTTTCATGCCTTAATATAGAGAGTCTATAAAAAAATTCCTAAGGAAATGGGAACTCAAGTTTTATTAGAGGATGGGGTTGGATGATATCTTGTAAATGGAGAAAAGGCTAATGGGAGATCATATTTAGACTTGAGGGGGTTCACATATATCTTGAAGAGATTTTCATAATGTAACTCTTCAAAAGGAGGTTATGAAGTTGGATATGGTTCTTTGTAGAGGAAAGGACTACAATGGTAGAGGTTCATGGCTTCATGTTTATTTGTAATGATTCAATATGGGATGAAGGCTCCAAATTATTCTTAAACTTGTTGAAGAGGAAGGTGGTTGTAGAGAGGGTTCTTGGTATGTGAAATATAGGTGGGGTGGGTCTCTTGCAAAACACCCTTCTCAAGTCAGAGGTATGTTTGGGAAACCTTTTCAAAATATTTTTTTCTTATTATGCTTTAAAAATCATGCGATAGCTATTAGAAATTCTCAATGTTGGGTTGTTCCTAATAAATTATCTATTGGGGTTCACAAAAGTTTGAATAGAAACCTATCTAAGGAGGAGTAATTTTATACTTTTACTACCACCCAAAATAACAAATTGGAGTATTTTCTTGTGAATTTTATAACCTTACGTGGGACACCATTGGGGATGACTTTTCTTGTTTGGCATTAAAAGTGTTACCTTCTAATATACTTTTGAGTTTCTCAATCATGGATTTATTGATCTTATTCCAAAGATTATGGCTAGTGATACCAATGGGGGCTAGACATCTATCACCTCGATTAGTGTTTCTTACAAAATTATGGTTAAGGATTTGGCCTTGATGATTCATTCATTGGTATGAGAGGAACTTAGGAATAAACTAAAAAGTCTTGTGCATGGACAACACATTCTTGTCATTACAGTTTTAACTTAGGAGGCCTCAAAGTGGGCTTCAAACATTTCCCAATAGTTCCTTTTTTTTTTTTCTAAAATTGACTTTCACAAAGCATGTGATCAGTAGATTAGTTGTTCATTACATAGATGCTAACTTTCTTTGGTGTAGGACCAAGACATGTGGCCATAATAAACAATCTCTTTACTAATGCATTAGCCTTTATCTTAGTGAATAAATCTATATCCTCACAAGGTTCCTTACATGAGTCCATTTTCCAATGGTTCCTTTTACCCATGTATTTATTAATTTTGAAAATGGATGCTTTGGATATTTCCTAGAGGTTTCCCATAGTTTTGGGGAATTCTTATCCTACATGGTTCAAAGATAGTGAATAGTCATTTTACAAATAATTATCCCCTTTATTAGTCTTAAGTAATGCTCAATTAATGTAACCATTTCATGCTTGGATATATTTTCTTTACATTAGGTTTTGTGGTTAGCAACCACAAGATAAACATGTAGTTCATTCGGTCAAATTATCCACCAAAGTGGATTCTTATAGCCTAGACATATTAGACTAGGAGTGATAGTGAGGTATTTTGGCATTTCTTCTCGAGTGGGGTTATTTTCAATCTTTACATGGGATTGGTGTCTCCAGATGCTTTAGAGAAAACTTCATGTTTGGTAGAATAAGGATCTCCCATTTTTTGGTAAGTTTATCATAGTCAGGTGTATTATTTGGGTCTTTCGTGTTGATTATGTCCCTTGTTGGTTTCCTAGAAAGGATGAATTTCAATGATTAGAGCAGATTCTATATTCATATTTGAGGTCTAAGTATGGTGGAGAGTGGTACCTTCCTCTTTTTACATGGGATGTATGTATTGTACCCAAGGGTGAGGGAGAGATTGGCTTGACTAATGTTACCACTTAGAGTATTATTCTTACAACAAAGTGGGTGTTATGGCCTATTAAGGGATCCACCTCTTGCTAGGTTTTGTTTCAACATTAGATATGTTTGGTTAGCTTACATATATGGTTAGATTCTACCATTTTAGAATTGAGCTTCAAAATTTTTTGAGCTATTATTAAAATTGTCCTCTTTGGGCTTTAGATTATTTTCAGGAAAGTGATGTGGTGGTGACTTCCCTTTCATCCTATTCACAAACAGCTCATGGTTCAGATCCCAATGGATTGTGTGTTTGTGTAACATTCTTGGTGTAGGATTGTCTATTAGGGTTCTATCTTGTTTATGTTCCTAACCCTAGTTTTAAGGGTGGAAAACTTTGGGATTTGATGGATACTTCTATTCCAACTTCAGAGTCGATTGTCTGAAGGGAATTTAACATAGTGGGTGGGAGGGTGACTTATCCAATGTTATATATTTCTCTATCAATTATATTGATAAGTAGGCTTGGGCCTATTGTAAGACCACACTCTAGAAAATGGAGAAAAGATTGATGGGAGTTCATATTTAGATTTGAGGTGGTTCACATATTTCTTGAAGAGGATGTTCATAATGTAACTCTTCAAAAGGAGGCTATGAAGACGGAGATGGTTGTTTGTAGAGGAAAGGGCTACATTGATAGAGATGCATGGGTTCATCATCGCTTGCGATGAGTCAATATGGGATTAATAATCCAAATTATTCTTCAACTTGTTGAAGAGGAAGGTGGTTGTATATAGGGTTCTTGGTATGTGGAATATAGATGGGTCTCCTGCAAAATACCCTTCTTAAGTCTGAGGTATGTTTGGGAAACATTTTCCAAATATTTTTTTCTTATTATGCTTTAAAAATCATGTGATAGCTATTAGAAATTCTCATTGTTGGGTTGTTCCTCATAAACTATAATTGGTGTTCACAAAATTTTGAATAGAAACCTCTCTAACGAGGAGTAATTTTCTACTTCTATTACCACCCAAAATATAAAGTATTGGAGTATTTTCCTTCTAATAGACTTTAGAGTTTATCAATCAGGGCTTTATTGAACTTATTCTAAAGATTATGGCTAGTGATACCATTGGGGGCTAGAGATCTATCACCTCGCTTAGTGTTTCTTACAAAATTATGGTTAATAATTTGGCCTTGATTATTCATTCGATGGTATGAAATTCATTTAGGAATGAACTAAAAATATTTTTGAATGGGAACCCATCCTTTTCGTTATGATTTTAGCTTAGGAGACCTCAAAGTGGGCTTCAGGCATTGCCCAATAGTTCCTTTTTTCTAAAATTGGCTTTGACAAAGCATATGATCAATAGATTAGTTCTTCATTAGATGGATGCTAATTTTATTGGGTTTTGGACCAAGACATGTGACCATAATGAACATTGTCTTTACTAATGCATTAACCTTTATCTTAGTGAATAACTCTTTATCCTCACAAGTTTCCCTACATGAGTGCATCTATCAAGGGTTCCTTCTACCCACATATTTATTTATTTATCTTGAAAATAGATGATTTGGCTATTTGATAGAGGTTACACATAGTTTTGGGGAATTCTTCTCCCAGGTGGCTCAAGGATGGCAGATAATCATTTTACAAATCATTCTCCCCTCTATGAGTGTTAAGAAATGCTCAATTAATGGAACCCTTGCATGTTGATATCTTTGATTTGCATTAGGTTTTATGGTTAGCATCCACAAGATAAACATCTAATTCATTGGGTTGGATTATCCACTAGGGTAGATTCCTTTAACATAGACATATTATACTAGGAGTGATAGTGAGCTATTGGGGAATTTCTTCTGGGGTGGGGCTATTTCCAATCTCTATATGGGATTGGTGTCTCCAGAGTATTTAGAGAAAACTTCATGTTTGGGATCAAAGGATCCCCTATTTATTGGTAAGTTGATTGTAGTTAGGTGCATTCTTTGGGATTCTCATGTTTATTATGTCTATTGTTGGTTTCCTAGAAAGGCTCAATTTCAATGATTAGAGAAGATTCTATGGTCATATTTGTGGTCTAAGTATGGTGGAGAGTGGTGCCTTCCTCTTTTTCCATGGGATTTGTGTACTATACCCAAGGATGAGGGAGAGCTTGTCTTGACTAATGTTGCCACTTAGAGTAGTATTCTTGCAACAAAGTGGGTTGCATGATTTATTCAGGGATCCACCACTTGCGAGGTTTCGTTTCAACATAAGAGACGTTTGGTTAGCTTACATATATGGTTAGTCTTTGTCATCTTATTTCCTAATTGTACTTGTTTCAAGTCTCAAGCTCCTTTATTTTCAAAAGTACATGGTCAAATTGGAAATCCATTGCAAGTTTCATTTGATGGAAATGGGAGGACAATAGGGCACATTGGGACTTAGCATAATAGCCAATTTGGAGATAGAGGTTGCAAGATACGTGTGTTGTTGAGATGTCATTGTTTTAAGTGCATATGTTGAATAGGAAAAGAATCTTCCTCTAGGGAGGTTTGTGGGATACAACCACATGCTCTAGGAAGGAGTGGCACTCCCTATCTCAAGAGTATGGATTGATTTCCCTTGACCATCTTTCATCTCTAAAGTTGAGAGGGATCATCCTACAAAGCAACATGTTTGAAAGGGATACAATGATGCTAGGGTCTTTTTGGAGTGATTGGGGATGGAGTTTTAGTCACCCACATTAGCATTAATATTGTATGTGAATGTTTTTTTTAGTTTTCATCACAAACATCTATTTTTCCCAGTTCTCAATGCTAGATGGCTATCTAGATATCCCAAGGATAGATAGGTATATTGACTCCAAAATGTTTGATCTAGCAAATATTTTATAAACTAAGATTTTTTTATAAACTAAGATATTTTTATTGACTAGTCATTTATCAAGGAATTTGTTCCCAGACCAGAGCCAAGGGTGGGCTCTTTCCAAGATCAATATTTAGTTTTACTTCAACATAAGGTTCATTAGTTTACTATCTTATTTAGAAATGGTTGCTTTGTAGTTTGCTCCATTCTGTTTAAATTTTTTCCATTTATGTCTACGTGTAAACAAACGATTAGTTCCTTATCCACTTTGTGTACCAGCTAACATGAATAGGTAGAGCATGAGCTTCTAGCTTTTGAGACACATGGTTAGATCTCAAAAGTTTTACTTTGAATCTAGACCATTTTATTTTTTTTCCGTTAAATTAACACAATGCATCATCTGAATCGCTCACATACATGTACAGCAGACTATGGGTATTGCATTCTGTTTCTAAATAATGTAAACCTTGATCTTGTAAAAGTACGTACGTACATACATGAAAAACTTACTTCTGTTTTTATGCCCAAAGCAAGTGACAAGGCCGCGCAAATCATCAAAACGATGAGTGTCGTGTCCTGAAACGCTTCCCACACAAATACCTACCAAAGGATGCAAGTTCATATATATAAATAACTACATAGCCAAATTCAGAAGGGATAAATACGTCTGCAGGTCAAATATATAGTGTGATGTACCGAAGAATGCAAAACAAAACATTACCCAAAAATTGCGTGCAGCCTTCCGGGGATATGTGTTCTCTCCATATGCTTTCCTTCGACTTTCAAACTCTCTTGGATCTTCCCTAATGCCCTTCTCGATATCCGTATGTAATAGATTGGCTACTCCATTTACCTGTTACCATTTAGGGTTCGTACTGTAATAACTACTTCAGCAGGAACCTAAAAGCATAAGTCCATCATAATTGAGATGTGTGAACAAAATAAAAAACTCATCTCTTTCTCAACTTACCCCTCCATTCTGCTCCAGAGCATTAAGATCCTGGTCTCTAACAAACTTTGCAAGCGGTATTGGTCCAATTCCATATCCTTCATTTGGAGCTAATGATGGCAATAATTCATGAGTTTCAAATAATTAGTTAACATGGTTTAACCATAAACTGAACAGGCATTCTGGAACATTTAATATGCACATGAAAGTAAAAGACAAAAAATAATCAATAGCCTTCATTCCTTCCGCATGGCAATTAAATGGTAATTGTATAACAGACAAAAGCATGAAACATGTCAAGATATTGATCAAAGTTTTGGGTGGATGACATCTAACAAAGCTAACTCTAGAGTCTAGATACAGAAACTTTTACATATAATATTCTTCATTCCAAATGTGCTGAGCTAAAATGAAGATCCAAAAGCTCTAACATTAAAGCAAAGACTCTCTAATGTCTCTATTTGGGCATAACGAAAAGGACCACGAGTGTCAGTAAGCTAAAACTAAGACCCAAAAGCCGCTGACATTAAAGCTAAGGCATGTGATATGCCGAACCCGAACCTGCAGTATATTTCAAAAGATGCCACGAGGGTATAATAAAGTTCGTTAAGTTTTGTTCCACAATTTAAAAAGAAATAGATAAAAATATTGAGTCATCATGATATCATTTGAATGTTATATGCAACTGCAAAAGTGGGCTACAGTGTTTTCTTGAGTCATCATGATATCATTTGAATGTTATATGCAACTGCAAAAGTGGGCTACAATGTTTTCTTGTAACAACACCAGGGTTGTTCATTTACTCCATTGAAAAACACTTAAATGTAGGTGGGATATAGGGATAGGTGGGATATAGGGATTTGTAGCCATTTCTTATTATCAAAATTTGGGTTATTAGTCCTCAATTGCAAAAGTGGGCTACATTATTTTCTTTTGACAATAAGTCTTGCCCATTTAGTCCATCGAAAAACCACTTGAATGCAGGTGGGATATAGGGATTTGTAACCACGTTCTATTACCAAAATTTGGGGCAAAGGCCCATAAGAAAAAATTAATAGTATTGGCCATAATGACTATAATCAATAATTATTCTGATTCTTCAATAACCACTCACCAATTTCTTTTGTTCCACATATAGAATTATGTAGTTTAGTTAACGGATTAAAGTGTTCTAGTATCAAAAGAAGGAAATATTTTCATACCGTTCTCTATTCCACTCGAAGTTTTTTCCCTAACAAGCTTGGTTGCCTGCAAGAATGAAAAGAAAGGGTTTAGGAATGTTGTATGCTTAACATGCAATTTGCCTTCATAGAAATAAACAACAAAAGTCACAATTATAGATGACTTACCTCTAATGTTTCAGTATGGATTCTGGCCAAATCCCGTTTTAAAGTATACCTAAATCGGCGACAGGGATTCCGAGCTAGTGTTGCTTTCTGCATATGCTCATCATAAAGCATACATTAGAATCTACAAAACAAAGGAAGTCCAAACATGTTAAATATTCTAGTAAGTTAATACCAACATATTTAATTCCTATAGTTCTCATTAGTTACCATCTGAGAAGGCTATTCATTATTCAGTTCAACTTTGTTATGAATATAGCTGACTTGTGAAGAATGTAATTTATGTGTTTTTGCTTTAGTAACTGAAAATTAGTCACATGCTAGAAAAGAGTTACAGAAAGTAGCTTATCAACTCACTCACCAGCTCACAACCAAGCAAACAAGAGGATTCGAATGTATTATATAGGAGTTAGGAGTACAAAGCTAGTATATCCCAAAGAAATGGAAAAGGAAGAAAAGAGATTATCAGAAAATGATAATCAAGAGTAGAAAGGATAACGAAGAAACGTAAGGCTTAACCGCAAAGAAATAAAAGTCAAACAAAGCTGCAATATATGTATTGATGTTTCACATTGCTATAAGCACCTGATAAAATATTCGGGTAGGTTCCTCTTGACTAAAGGAATCCACCTAAATAAAACAACAACTAGAGTTAGCCTAGTAAAAATTGAAAAACAAAATGGCTTCTTCTAAGGTGAATAGATTCGAACAAAGAATTCTACACAAGGTTGGACATTTTATTTGAACAAGCTTAGTCCATTTTGAGTATAGAAAACATAGAAGCTCAAAATAATATAGCCTTCCTCTGCAACATACTTGCAAATTAGTTAGCCACAATATTCATATAATCCTATAATTGGGCTAATTTTTCCCGCTAACTAGTCTAGTAGTACTTGTTCAATTAAACACAAAATTAGCTTCATATATTGTTTGTGATGTGAAAAGAAAACAAGAAATTGAAAAAGATACCATCCAACAACATTTTTCTTAAAGGGAAGGTGGTATTGATTATTTATGGACCTCCAAATGCCTTAATCATCTTTAAGTACATTTCCTACATGATGTTTCGGAAAAATTAAGATTTAAGTATTTGATCAAATTATACAGAGAAATATTAGAGCTTTGAAAATATATGACATTTTGTTTCTTCTTTATAGCAAATAGTACAACTAATATTGTATGGAGATTTGTTGATAGACTCTTGCAGTATTGGATAGACTTAGAGGGATACATTCCTATGGAATTTCTTTCTTCATTACATTTGTTTACTTATGGAGAACTTTGATGAGGGAGTATTACTTCTCTCTCTTTGCAGGGTGGTTATACTTGTTTCTTGGTAGTCTTTTCATTGCCTGCCTTGTTGCTCACTCCTTTGTCACACTTTTGATGGATGTGGAGCATATTATGTCATTATGGTGGTTTGATAAATATGTTTATATTAGACATGGATGATATTTCTAAACCCCCAAGAGGTTATATGATGATGGTTAGGAGATATATGTTTTATGATTGTTTAAGTTCCCTAATGACCTTGCATAATGATGTGGTATTATCTGGTGGCACTTGAATAAGTTTGGTACATGGTCAGGTTGGATGTGTTATAGGGGAGAAACTTGATGGTGGGATGGGTTAACCTTTTTATTATTCCCTTTTTTGTGATGTGGCTATAGTGGGATGATTCATGTTGTTTTGGTGAGATTTTCCTAGGTGATGTGACTTTATAATGTCACATTTGCTAGACATCACCAAGGGGCAAATGTGTTTTGTCATATTAGTACCTTCATGATATTTTGTTTCCTAATTTTGATTTTTTACAGAGATCTAACTTTTTTGTATTTATAGATGGTGATTTTGATGCAATAATCCTATTTGATTTTAGCTTGGACTTTTTTTTTTGTTATATGGAAGTGTTTTTCTTGGGACACATCCTTTATTTAAATGGTACAACACTTTCGTAAATTCCACCCTTATTGACATGCATGTTCATGGTGATTTTAATTTGTTGGTGACTTCTTAGGAGAAAAAATAGGGTTATATTTGAGTATTAACCTTTGTACAAACATGTTAAAGTTGCTTCAACTATTCGATGGTGAATTTAAATATAATATATCTAAATAAAGAACAATGGCTTAGATGTCCACTTTCTATGACCTAGTACAAGTAAGATCTGTAGTTTCTTATGTGCTCGACATAGAGTTCACTCACGACATTTAACAAATTATTAACAACAAATGAAATATTTTGATATCAACCATAAATAAAATATTGATATGTCCATGTTAAGAAAAATAACTTTATATCAAATATATATGTACGGAGAAAGATAGAGGCGAGTAGTTGAAAGGAAAAAATTTCTTATATTTCCGATAGGTTCTTTTAACATCCCATGTATGAGGGAGATGTATGATTTCTTTAATGCTTAATATGTGTAATCTCTTCCATCACCTTTGTTCTCACATTACTCTATAATCCACTATACTATCACCGCTCGTTTTGTTAAGGCTTACTCTTCAATAATCATCTTGTACCTCCACTCCATAGCCTTAGCATTCCTATCTTTAAGGAAGCTCCCCATGAGTTGGAGAATAGCTAACCAAAAGTGTGAGGGTGGGTATCCTTCTTGAGTGTAAAATTTTATCCTTTTGGTGCTTCTTGCTTCCCATCATTTGGGGATACTAAATTTTGTTGTAGTATTAGATGTTAAGGATTTTTTCAATACTCAAGTTGTACAAATGTTCAGCCTAAAATTCACTTCTTCTTTTTTCAATCATGTTTAAAGTAGTGAGGATTATTGTTTCTTTACATGATTTCCATTAATGGTTGTTGTTTTTCTACATGATTTCAGTTATATCTACTAGCCTACCCTTTTATCCATTCATTTTGATGCAAGAGCATTGACAAAGTTAAGTGTTTGAGGGAAAATTGAATGAGAATTAAAATATGAGGAATCCGTGTAGATATGGAGTGTGAGAAAATCATGGGTAGAAATCCCACTTAGTTAATTATAGGAATATTTGTAAAACATGGATAGTTTGGTAGAAGTTAAATGAGTTTGGTCCCACACACAACAATATAGATAATATAAAATTATAGATGGCGTGAAGTTAAAAAAAATCCAACTTTTTAATGCTTACATATGAAGAGAAGTTTGGAAAGATAATATTTGAAAAGTGAAGATCACAAAAATGAAGAATTCAGAGAAGATTGTGATGATGCGGGTTTTGAGGTAGATGTGGATTTGTAGAGTTACAACAAATTTGTAGGTTAAGGAAAATAAAAAAGACTACTAAAGTATCCTTGAGAAACTAACACAAAATCCAAGAAGAGGAAATGGAAGTGTCACATAAAACATAGTAGAATCGAAAAGGTTAATGTTGGCAGAATCCCAAAGAGTGGGAGTGAGATTAAATATTGGTAGAAAATAAAAGAGAGTAAGAGAAAGGTGTGTACTAGAATCTAAAAGGTCAATATGGGTGGAGTTTCAAATACTTGTATTCGCTAGTGACCAAAAATACGAATGGGAAAAAGGCATATAGATGTATTCATGAAAATGGGATTAATGAGACTTGTTTTAGTGAATATTTACTCTTATACTATAGGTATTATATTGTATTTTTTATTATTATTTTTGAATGATTTATTATAAATTGCTTTTTATCCAATATATTGTATTTGTGGGAGATATGGTTGAACTTAATAATCTTCTCACAGTTTTATACTTTAATAGTGGCATAGTTACTTTTTTGTATTCTCATATGTGAATATTTCCACTATTGTCATTGGTTTAGATTGTATTAATATAATTTTGTATTAGAGTTGTAAGTTTAGGGATTCTTAAGAAGTTCACTATTTCAGGTTTTTATTGAACTTGTAAAAAAAATCAATCTATGTAACTCATGTAACAATAATTGTAACTTTTAAGATGGAATTATGGATGTAGCATGGAGAGAAACTAAAATTTCATTGAGTAGTATTTACTTTTTTGACGCTCTTTCTTTGGTTAATTTCATTTTTTATTATAATATGTGGATCATTATTCATGGTGTAAAACAAACTTTATTTCTTCATCTCTTAAGTCCCATTGCTCCCTCTAAAAGCTCCAACAAATTAGGAGACTTTCGAGAATCCAAATTTTCCCAAGCCTTGGTTGAAAAAACATAGGTGAAAAAAGCCTAGCTAGAACCTCAATTTCAACCCATTATGCACCAAGCCATTTGTCTAGTTCAACAAACCTTCAAGCTAGATGTGGATATGTTATTGCCTAAATTTTATAGGACTCTCAAGAATGACAAACTTGATTCTTGAATATGTAACATCAGAACTTATTTCAAAGCCAAGTCGAACTTGATAGAGGTCAACAAGATTGTGGTCACTAAAGTTCACATGGAGGAACAAACCCTTACATAGTAAGAGACCCACAAAGCACTTAGAAACCAACTAGAAACCCTTGATCAATGTTCGGGAAAACTTCAAGGATGTTGTTCATCATATTTTATACCCATTAGGTTGCAATGATGTGTGAAATTTTCAACCTATTGCAATGACTATAAATTATCTCTTTAATAGATTATTATTAAGTGTGTTTTATTTACCACAAAAAATAGTGAATAAAATCACAATCGCAATTTCACCAAAATAAAATATGTTACAAAAACAAAAATGAAATTGAGGAGCGCACACACAATAAAATTGACACCATTATTTTTGGACAAATATCCCTGAAAATAACCCAATGTGGGAAAAATGTCGAGTAAGTGAAGGGTTATTATTATTCTTCAGCAGCAAAATTATGAGTATAATAGACTCGATGCCCAAATTGGAAATCTTATGTTGAGAAAATACTGGAAAAATTATTGAGAGAAATTTTCCCTTCTCCCCAAATAATTCGGCAATAAGTTTCCCACATAAACTGGCTGTCCAAGACCCTTGTCCAGGCATCTACATAGATGTTGCATAGTCCCTCACACACACTCCCTATATCTTCTTCTGAATTAGATGTCCTGCCTATTGATACCTCACGAAGTGATTCTCTAGCCCTCTAGAAAATTATCTCGTCCTCCAGCACCTGAATCAACCTCCTCTGCATCTGAATCAAATTGCCTCTTTGAGGCTCTGTGCAAACCCTAAAAAACCTCCTATGAAATAACTCAACCTCTCTCAACTGACTCTTTTATCACTGGAAATCTCCTCTAGAATCTCTACTACTTCTCCTATGTCTTTGCTACTAATCTCTAGTTTGAATTCTCTTCCGAATTCATTGGCAAACCAATGGACATGATTAGGTCCCCATCAATGACTAAGGTCATCTCAAACTCAATACATTTGAGCTTCTATATAATTTTGACATTCCTTAATTAATCCATTTAATTAATCTATTTCCCTATATTAGACTTAGATAACTTTTAATTATTGATCAATTAACTTAATTGAGTTGTCTCTCGGTATTTTCTCCTGAAACCTTTTCTACGTTTCAGATATCTTGTGTTTCTTAGCCTCTCTGACCAAATTCGAGATTGGAACACCTTTATGATGCTACAAAAAAATAACACTCCTTAGTGAGGAAGGTGTTCTCTCTGTCTTCACCTCTAGCATCTTCCTTCACATAGTTGATTTCTAACAACTGTGACACCCTACCACTACCCACCAAGCCATTGTGCATCTTCGGTTCATCTTCCAACCCTATAGTTGAACCATAATGCATTTGTGTTGTTGATGACATTGCATTGTACAACCCTTTGATGTTGCTAACATTGCTCAGTGATGCGATTGATCACATGTTGTTGTTGCTACAACTATTGCAACTAAGAAGAAAACTCTGAATCAATTGTATCCCTAGAATAACTCTAAAATTGTATCTTGAGTCTCTGACTGTAACTAGCCTTTGCATTGTATACTAAGTATCTGTTTGCGCCCTAACTGGTTCTACACCCCTCAAGTAACTAACTACAACTAGTTCTGCAACTATCGATCAAGATCTAACTACACCGTGTTGACACTGATCCATTCACTATTGAAAACCATAGGCCCTTGTAGTAAGGGTAATTATCCACACGAGGAAAAAATTGCGAATGTTACTTCTCTTCTATGCACACTACCAAAATCACTGCAACTCTAGGAACCAGAGCTCAATATCTCCCTTTACCTGATAAATCAATTCTCCCAACAATGTCATCAATTCCCATTTCCATCTCATACATAAAAAAAATCAAACTGAATTAATAATTTTGCAGCATCGTTTTACCCTACTAAAAACTCTTCATGGAATTCAATCAACTCAAAATTAAACAAATATTTCAGGCACCATTTTACTATACATCTGGCTTCCATGTTGTTATTAGAATATAAAGACACAAAGTCCACTTATATGTGGGAGGGAGTGAACTTATTTAGGAAAGTCATCTATTCATGTAGAAAAAGAAATCAAAATTTTATTCATTTTCCGGCTAAATTAATTTCAAATGAAAAAAACCCAAAAATACGTTTTGTTCCACCATACTTAAAACTTCTCTTCAACCACCATTGTTGGGCAGTGGATCCCCCATAGCATGTTTTTGGGGCTTAAAGCTCAAGTTTTGGTCAATGTAATGTAAAGACTCCTCAAAGTACGGGCACAGAGCGTGAAGTGTACAATTGAGTCATAGGGTTGTCCGTCCTAGAATAATGTAATTTAATGTAAAGTTATATCGACCTACCCATGGTCCGTGGACCATGGGATTGTATAAATAGAGAAGGGCTCTAAGTGTAAAGAGGGCTAGCGAAGTAGGAAGTAATATATATATATGCGAAAGCATGGTTAGAGGATAGAAGTGGATCTAAAGTGTATTGGGTCGTAGTAGTAGGAAGAGGCTCTGCAGTTGAGTGCATAGAGGCCTAGTAGAGTCCTCAGCTAAGTGCACGGACCCTTGTAGCTGAGTGCGCAGGGCAGAGTCGGGTCTATAATTGGATTGAACTTGAAAAGGATTATTAATAAAGATAAGTTTGACTCGAAGTATTATGCATCTGTTCGTGGATCTATATTTTGATGTTATGCATTATTTTTATTTGGTTATTTATATGTGCGCACTTGATAAACACTTGTATGAATGCTTATGTATGAAAATATTCTAAGTAACTATCGAGCAGAACATAATTAAGACTTGGGTAATTAACACGGGTTGCGTTGTGGCTAGAGTTGCGCGAGGGCAGTAACATAGGACACAAAGTGCCTACTGGTGCACATAGCCCAGTAAGCTTAAAGGTTGGATCTTGTCCCTATCGACCCATATCAAACATCCCCAGGGTGCAAAAACCTAGTTCTAGAACCCTCCCATACTACTTCGTGTGAGGCCTCAGTCCGCGCTTCGTGGACTGTTGCCGAAAGGGCCAGTAGTACCAAGATTTTCTTGGCTAAATCAACTCTAAACCTAGCTCAGGCCCCACTAAGCCAACAAATGGTTCTGTTGCCAAGATCGGAATCTACCTAAGGGATGTCTGATGTCATGCCACTGGAACCCAACAAAGAAAGAAAGTGAAGAGTGGTTGGACAAAAATATTCATGAGTTCACGACACAGGAAAATAGAACTCTCCAAGTATCTAAGGAAAAGTGGTTGGAGCACTACGTGTATACGGAAATGCATGAAATTTTCTTTGCATCCTTTCTGCCTAAGCTATATGAGTGGATTACGAAGTTAGAAGATAGCGAGGGCAGGCGTAGGCTCGACAAACCAATAGTGTGGACTCTGGAATTAGTGCGCAGACTAGAGGCATCAGAAGATAAGCTCTCACGAGCAGTGGACCATTGGCTTGGATGGATAATAGGGGGATTTATCACTAAGTTTGCGGTAGACACGACCGTGAGCTACAGTGAAGAAAATTAACGCTTTCTTAAAGGACCACGAGGTAAGTATATTAAGCATTTGAATACTTGGATTAAGATGTTGTTGTGTGAAAAGAGGGTCATGCGAATACATTAATGTTTTGGATGATGTGGAGCAAAAAGATCTACAAAAGTAGCGAAGAATTAGAAAAGAGTCCCTTAATTTCACCTTCGCAAGAGAGGGAGGAAGAGCTCGCTAAGGTCTCTCTGAGAAGCATGGCCAGTTTGATAAGGTAGTGCATTCCGCGGTTACCACCTCCACCCATGCCACCACCTGCTTCACCTCCCTCACCTCCAGTTCCATCCACTCCACCTCCACCACCTCCACAGTTCAGTACGGCGAGCGCGATCAAACTACCAGTATTCAGAGGAGTAGGGAATGAAGATCCAAGCCAATTCTGGTTCATGGTAAGAGCATTATGGGAAGCGCAAGGTGTTACAGACGACAATATTAAGAAGGCTACATTGGTGAGCACGCTCTAGGATCGCGCATTGACATGGTATATCAAGCACTCTAATGACCACCCAAATGTAGGGATATCATAAATCTAGATCACGTTGAACAGGGAATTTAGCAGGCCAAAGTAAAAAACATAATCAATCATCGAGTTTAAAGAAATTGTGATGCTCTCGAGCAAGACTCCCTGGGATTTGGATCAGCAGCTGAAGAGTATGATCCACGAAGAAAATATGATGCTGAAGGATGGACAACATCGTGCATGGTTTGTGGCATCTTTGACACCGCACTTGAGGACGACGTTGTCACGACAGAAACTTTCCACCCAGGCCGAAGCATTGGAAATGTTGATGAGGTTGCATGAGACCCCGATACAAGACCCTGGTTTGGGAGTTCAACAAATCCACACACAACTACAGAATCTATGCCTGGAAATGCAAAGTTTGAAGCAAGATAAGGCATCGCTGCTAGAGGCACGCAAAGAAGTATGGTGCATAAAATGAAAGGGCTAGGGCCATGACAAGGGTCACTGTCTAGTGTTCACAAACTACTTGGCAGGAGGAGGGTCAATGTTGTTGAGACCAAAGGCATAGGCAAGGCCAAGTGTAGCACCCACATTATGGTGTGTGATCTATCAGATAGGAGGAAAATACACAAAGGATAATTGTCATTTGTTACAGAAGTATACACAGACACCCCAACAGTTGTTTTGTAATTTCTATAGGTCGGTAGGCCACGATGAGCACACTTGTCGCAACTACGAGCTAATGATGGATCAGACCCAAGCTTATAAGATGCAGACAGAAATGCGAGCCCTCAATCGAGCGGCAGGGATGACGCGCATTGGATTTCAGGGGTGAGGTCAAGGACGAGGAGGAATGGGACTAGGAAGGGGCCGCGGACAATCAATTTGTTACAATTTCTGAGGACCAAGGCACTATGCCTATGATTTTACCAACCTGACGAGGATGTCCTATTTGTATTGTACTCAGTTTGAGCATGAAACAATAGATTGTCCTATGTTGATCACATAGATGCGTGAAAAAGGGGTATTCCAACCTTCTCCAGATCAAAATATACAAATGATGAGGTCTGAATAGTGCGAAGATGACCCGAATGTGAACATGATGCTCAGAAGTGGTGCAACCGAGGGGGAGGATAAGGGGAAGAAACTAGAGGAAGATACATGGGTTCGCAATGCTCCTACAAAGGAACCTGAGTTTGACTTAGAACGCACAAAGGAGACGTTCATGGAAGCTAAGAAAAGGTTCGCGGAGGCCTCTACTTTAGGTAGTAAGGATCAACCAGAGCCAAGAATGGATCCTTCAATGCTTACTACCTTTCTGGAGACATGCATGAAATTGTTACACGACAATAAGGCGGTTAAAGGATTACAAGAACTGATCACTAGGTGCACGGGGTCAGGGGAACTGTGCATCATCCGGAAATTGGGGAAGTATGCATTGCTGGAAGATAAATGAGGTTGACTGCATAGATTGGGGAAAATGAAATGGATCAGGTAATCCTAACCCTGGGTTTGGATGCAAATGTATTACTGAAGAAAACATGGGAACATATGGGCAGGCCCGCATTAGAGTGGTCCCCTATTCAATTACGAATGGAAAACCAACAAAAGATTTTGCCCATGGGGAGGTTGCAAGGGGTAACAGTTGATATTGCACAGACAGATTTGGAAGCAATAGAGATTGGCGATGACAACAATTCCTATCCCGTGTTGTTAAGAATGGACTAGGCCACCGATATGAATGGAGTCATCAATCTGAAGAAGCACAAAATGATCTTCGAGAAAAAGGCACTGCACGTAGTAGTCCCACTGCACCCAGCCGAAGGAGCGCGCTACACTGAACCAATGCGCGACAATGATCTTGACTGTATTTATAATATAACTACATGAGACTAGGATGTGAATCCGACTGCTAATGGGAGAATCTCATGGGAGCATGAAAGATCCTGCACTTCGAATTCAAAAGAAGAAGTAGAGCGCTGACAGAATGGGTTGCACAAAGTGACAACGATGAATCGCAACATGATGATTAGATCACTGCATTGCGTGACAATAAAGGCATGAAAGCTGCCGACATATGATGGATTGACAGCGGTGGATGAATTCTTGAGAAAATTTGAAAATGCAGTACGGGAACAACAACGATTCGATGCGTTGAAATGGGCACTGTGCAAAACACCTACACGATGGTGGGGTACACATCAAGAAAACTTTGAGGACTAGTGTGGATGTAGAAGGATGATGCACCTATAGTTTGGAAGCCCCCAGCTGCGAACGAGAGTTGGTTAGCCAGGACCGAGAAGCTTGCGTGCCCACCTATGTCGATGGGTACAAACGTGTGCTATGTAGTCCACACAAGCACACCCCAAACTAAGGATCGAAAATCAGAATAAGATGCAGCATCAGGAAAGGCGATGTGCACCACCAATGTTCCACGTGGAAGCATTCAATAAGGTTTGTGGAGTCCTGAACAGGGTTCACCAGGCGAGACGAACTGATTGGGACCTGCGCATACCAGTGATGCAATGGGCCTATAGGGCCATGTACATAAACATGAGCGGGAAGATGATTCCAAAGCTAAGGAACATATTCGACACCATAATTTTGGAGGAAAGGAATCTGCACGCAATAGCTCTCACAGTTGGAATAGCACGAGAGGAACTGGACGAAGGAATTATGCAGCTGCATGAGGGGGAACATATGCGGCTTCAGGATGCCATTCAGCGAGGGAACCTTAAGTTTAGCGAACTCGAAGATCGGGTACGACTGTGGAAGAAAAGTGCATTCATGGATGCAGAGATCAAAGAACTGGAAAATGATTTCACTCAAGCATGTCTCGTTGACAAACTAAGAATGACAAGACAAGATACAGATAGCCAAACTCTTGCGTTAGAATATTGTCGCTGAGGATTTGTGACTCTACTACCTTGGATGCAACCTTACCAAACAAGTAACCACAGGAGCACACTGCATAAGGTAGACTAAATAGCACTAACTGTCGCAAGGATAATTAAGAAGTGCCCATGGGCTAGGTTGGACGGTGAGTTGAAATCTCGCACAGGTGGTGCGACCACCTGAAAAATCGGAGGGAGCGTAGTCTCAACGCTCCAAGCAGTTGAAAGAGAGCGTGGGACTATAAAAGAGTCTGTGGGGAAGCTACGAAATAAGGATGTTTCGCATAGGATTGACATGTCACAAGGGTCACGTCCACATAGAGGGGGCTACGCTACCACCCAAATAGGCTGGGAAGGCACTGTTGGTGTCACTGTTCACAACAAGATGTCCAATTTAAGGCAAAGAGGAGTGGGTGGTGTGCAATTAAGAGCTAGATTTGGGACGACCTGCCGCCAAGAAGGCATTAATGACTTAGAAGTGGGGGGAAGGGTCGAATTCAAATTCAAAAGATGTTATAAAACCCCTAGGGCTAGCCACGATACAACACTTGGTTGTTTGAGAATTAAGCAATTACAAAGAGTTGAGCGCTACGTACTCTTACCACCTTCAAGTGTAGACACGATGGCTACTACCAAACTAGGAGTGAGATTCACTGAAGATATCACTGGTGAGGCCACGGAGCCCCATATGGTCCATGAGGAGACCAGAGAGGCAGAAGTTGTGCTAGAAGTTCGAAAGTCGCCAAGAACATCATGGCCAAAGAAAGACAAGTAGGCCATGTGACCAGTCTACGTATCCCCAAGGAACCCACGGTTCAGCAAGCTGTCATTGGAAGAGAAAGGTAAAGCCATTACCGTTGAAACAGATGAAGAGGAGGAAGACTTACAAGCTCTAATTGCTCAAATTGAGGCATAAGATGATTAGAAGGATGTCTCACCAATGCCTTTCGCAGTGAAGTTACCCACGTACGTCCCTCCATGGAAAAGGAAATCCAAGGTGTCGAAAGACCTAGAGGCCACAAAGAGTGCGCTCCAGACCCCACTCCTCCCTGACGGTATAATGTTTGAAGGTCCGCTTTTGGGATGAATACCTACTATGAAGTTCGAGGATTGGGACCTCGTGGATAGCGAGAAGTTCCCACACCTAGCTACGGAGAATTTAATGAAGAAGAACTCAGAGGGGACCGCTACCGTTTTGGAGCCGCGAAAATGGTTGCGCGGTGTGGAGAAGGCTGGGTTACTCCATCTGCGATGGATACCCCACTACCACCGTGCACTTATCACCATTTTTGTCATCAGGTAGTTGTTATGCCTTGTGCATGATGGGTATCTCTGGCTCGAGGAGCCTATTCCCATCACAGCTGACCTAATTCATAGAATTTCTCACCTGCCCTTCAAAGGACATGACCCCGCGGCCATAGTAGGTAAAAGCAGTGACTTGATCCTCGCAGAAGCTATGAAGGCCAAGTATAAACTAGAAAATAAAAAGTGAGGGTACACCATCGCAAGCATTAAGGATGAAGGGGTGTGCGTAGCCACCCAGCTGCTGGCTGAAAAACTGATGAGGAAATGTCATGCCGACAAAGTACCAACGTCTATGATTGCGCTTGTAGAGAAATGCGTGAAGGGGGTCTAGGTCATTGTGTAGGGGCTATTATCTCCTCTATAGACATAATTCTTATCCGCTAATTCTGGACGGGCTATTATCTCCTCTATAGACATGATGCCATTAGCTATTGAACATCCAAATACATGAGCAAGGACCAATACTTTGCAGTATCTTAAAGGATGCAACCACCCCGCTACTTCAAAACAGAGAAGGGGCTATTATCTCCTCTATAGACATGATGCCATTAGCTATTGAACATCCAAATACACAAGCAAGGACCAATACTTTGCAGTATCTTAAAGGATGCAACCACCCTGCTACTTCAAAACCCCCAATTTTAACCACCCAAGCACCAAACCAAACCCTATGGAGAACAAGGGGAGAGATTCAACCAACATTTACTATTCCAAACTTATACCTAGCACCCAAAACCACACCACTACTTCAAAACCCCCAATTTAACCACCCAAGGACCAAACCAAACCCTATAGAGAACGAGGAGAGAGATTCAACCAACATTTAATATTCCAAATTTATACCTAACATCCAAACCCTGACTCAAACTCAAAAAGAATTAAACATCATTGATTTACAAATTTCAATCAATCTTTTAATCTCATTATATAAACTCAATGATAAACTTTATAAACTTTATTTTACTTAGAAAAGGTAAAATATTATTTATTTTTATATAAACTCTGTGATCAAGTGTCTCATATTTAAAAAAGAAAAATATTATTAAATTTTATTAAAATCTTATTAATATACTATTTGTATGGATTAAATAGTAAATATATACATTTTAATGAATTAAAAACTCAAATTAAAATTTATTAACCTCATTAACCTTTTAGAATATTTAAATAAACCTTTACAAATTAATAGATACATTCCATATTTATTTATTCAATAAACAAACAAATGAACTCAAATTAATAAATAATTATACAAATCAGTCTCACACTGATAAATAAATTTCTATTAATAATTTAAATTATATTTCATTAAATCATCTTTAGAGTTTTTAAATAAACCCTTTATCTTATAAATTAATAATTCCAGCAAAATCATCAATTACCATATCCATCTCATACCTAAATAAATTAATCTGAATTGATAATTTTGCAGCATTGTTTTACCCTACTAAAAGCTCCCATGGAATTGAATCAACCCAAAATTAAACAAATATTTGGGGCATCATTTTACAATACATGTAACTTTCCATGCTCTTAAAATTAGAAAATAAAGACAAAAAATCCACTTATTTGTGGGAGGGAGTGAACTTGTTTAGCAAAGTCATTTATTGAGGGACTAAAAGCTCCCCCTGGAATTGAATCAACTCAAAATTAAACAATATTTGGGACATCATTTTACAATACAGGTGACTTCCATGTTCTTAATATTAGAATACAAAAAAAGCTCCCCATGGAATTAAATCAACTCAAAATTAAACCAATATTTGTGACATCATTTTACAATACATGTGACTTCCATGCTGTTAATATTAGAATATAAAGACAAAAAATCCATTTATTTGTGGGAGGAAGTGAGCTTGTTTAGCAAAGTCATCTATTCGGTTAGCAAAAGAGATCAAAATTTGGATCAATCCAAATTTTATTCATTTTCTCAAAAAGCTAAATTAATCACCATAATATAGATTTTAAATTTGATGAAAACTCTGACCTAAATTATTCTTTATATATAAAGCTTTTCCTTACCTATCAAAACCTAAATCTAAATGGACGCATTCTATTATATATAAAATATAAATTTACTCATCCCATTATATATAATAACAATTCCCTTTTGTTATCCAAATTTAAATCTAAATAAACTCAAAATTAAGTAAAACTCCCACATCATTCTTTACATCGACCTTTCCCTTGCTCTCATAATCAAATTTAAATGTAAATGGAGTTTCCTCTTGCACTCGTAATCAAATTTAGAAATACAAGAAGTTCAGCATGGGCGAATTAAAAAACAGAAACCAAACATATACATACTTACCCTCCATCTTCTGAGCCTCTCCAGTGTGACGTGCTTGTGCGGAATCTTGAAAACATCGTTGTCATCGTGTGTGTCGGTTTTGACAGGGACATCGACAACGACGTCTCCATCTGCTGCGGCGTTAGTGGGCGGGATATTTGAAGCGACGTCCTGCATTTCCCTTTCCTCGTGGCCATTCTTGAGGCGCTCGTACTTCTCCCACGAAGGAGTTCTCCTCGAGTTCCCCGCGGGACCGCCGGAGCTCATGGCGATCTTGCTTGCTTTTTCAGGCGCAGGAGAAATGTCACTGGACACAATTACACAAATCTACAGAACACCTCCCATGCAAATCACAGCCTGCCCTTTAAGTAATTAATACACAAAAATCAAACTAATATCGCCGTTGCGGCGCAAAACTGGGCGTGAGAACATGGTATTACTCACATAAGCACAGTAATCTTTTCAAAATCTGCTCAGATTTCTCCTTTTTTCAAATCTATTCTGAACACCAAAATTCCAGATGCTGAGTTACTGATAAGACTAGCTTTGAACACAAAACTTATCATCTATATTTCTGTGCATTGCACGAAATTAAACTTTAATACAGATATCCAGCCAATGAAAATGAGTGTGAGCTCAAGAACGCAGCCATGCGAAAAATTTTATAAGCAAAGCGAGCATCTGCGCACAGGAAAAAGAAGATCTAATCTTCTCCAAATGCTTTAGGCTTTTGTCGGTCCTAGCATCTGCGTTCACATTGTTTTCTTCCCAGAAATTTCTTTTGGTTCGCTTGCATACGGAAATACTCTTTTATTGAAAAAAATGTCTTCGATCTTCGTGATTTACGACAGAAACATCATAACGCGTGGGGTTTTTCTTTGTTAAAGTTTGCATTTCCCTCTCGACAGTTTATAACTATATATTTACAGCTTAACTTTTACGAAGGTTCGCAGAAATTGTATGGTAGGAGTTTGTAAAGGTAATGTCGGTGCAACCACGCCATGGTTTTGGGTTGAATTTTGTCGGTGGAACCACGCCATGGTTTTGGGTCTCCGCTGTTTAGCAGGTTAGTAGCCGTATGTTATTTATTTTAAAGTTTTTGGATTATTTTATTAGGAATTTATTAAGATTAGTATAGATTTATTTTAAGTATGGATGAAAGGATTAAATTTATTTAAGTGTAAATTATTTTACAGTGTAAAATATAATTTGTTGAAATTTCTTTTTTAAATACTAAATAGAATATATATAGGACGGTATTAATGTTTTAACTATATATATTTTTTTTAAAGTTTTTATTAACATAGTTTTAATATTGGACATGATGAAGATGTAGTCTTACGAAGCTTACAAATTTATAGAGCTTGATTGGGCCTAATGGTTAAGAGCATGTGTTTCCTTTGAAGAGGTCAGAAGTTCAAAACCAGAGGGAGGTAGAATGTGTTTCCTCTTAAGAGGTAACAAGTTCAAAAGCAGAGGGAGGTAGAGAATGTATGCCCCGAGGTAGGTCCCTTGTCCCACAAACAAGGGGGTCTCATACACCAATTTGGTGTCTAACTTTGTTGTGACCTTAAAAATGGATATTATTATATTATTAATATTTTTAAGTATATGTCAATATTAGTTAGTATTATAATATTTTATTAATAACCAAATTATAAGATTTAAACATCTTAATCACACATTTCTTTGTACTTGTAATTACTTTAGAACATATTCATTTTTTTTCTATTTAGAACATAACTTTTATTTTTTACTTTTATTTTAAAGAGAAATAAATGAACAAACAAACTTACACATCTCTCTCATAGTAAATTGTTAATAAATCTCTCAACTCAATTATTTAAACTATATAAATACTATAAAAATATTTAATTTATTTATACATGAAAATTCTTATTTAAAAAAAATATTAAAAAAATACCAGAATTTGATTTAAAACATCCAAAATGTAAATTAAATTATACCAAAGAATTTTATGATTCAAGGAAAATTAGAAATGGGCATAATACATAGATATTTTTCCCTTCGTTATGGTGTTCTACATTTATATTCTTTTAAGTTATTAGATTAAAGCATATTAATAAAAATACATTTTAATTATAATTAGTGTTTATGAAAGTTAGTAAAATGTGCATACCTTAAGTTTAATGTTAATTAAATTAGCATTAAAATGAATATATCTTGATGATTGCCCATTTAAATTTTGTTTAGTTTTTAAAGTTTTTCCCTATATTGTAACATGGAAGTATTTGTTTTTAAAGTTTTACTCAATATATTTTTTTCCCATGTGTATTTTTAGGAAGTGTTGCGTAAAGAAAATGGGCGTGGAACATATGATGATGACAATGTGTGGGTATGTAAATTTCTCAAAAAAAATTTAAGAATATTGGAGAAAATATGTGTTGATTTTTTTTACTTAACTAAATATTTTAAAATTTTTAATGGAATTTTTTAAGCATTATTACTTCATTTTAAAATTTTAAAAATTGATTCACTATGATTATTAGCTTTATTGAAAACGTAGTAGCTAGAGTAATCTCTAGTGGTTGTGGTGGTAAGTGTCAAATTTGCTTAATAGTTTTTAAGTTTTATGTTTTCTAATATTTAGTGTCTTATTACAATAATCGGGAAAATTTGTGGATCTTAAGTCATAGTGTGTAGCAAATCGTGAATTGTTTGTCACTATATTGGTCGCAATTTTAAAGCCTTAGGTGTGCATGCAAACCCAATTACGACATTTTCAATTAAAAAAATGATGTTTATTATGATGTTGTTTTAGGTTGCCTAAGGAGTGAGACAAAATATTGATAATAGAAAATAATGTACATGAAATAATAATATGAAAAGATATTAATTCTTTTTAGTAAATGATAAAAATAGCATAAGACTGTAATTCGAAAAAATCATCGCTTTTAAAAATGTGAAGTAATGTATCTATATTATTTGTCAGTGCCTTTTCACTTATTAGTCATGCACATGCATTATTTTTTTTTTTATGAAATACTATGGTGAACTCCATGGGTGAGTACTATAGGGAATTACCATAGTGAATACCACATTTTGTAGTCATGCACATGCATTATTTGTTTTTTTTTGAAATACCATGGTGAACTCCATGGGTGAGTACTACAGGAAATTACCATAGTGAATACCACATTTTGTCAAAACCACATTCTTGGAACTCATGAATAGAAAAAGTATAAGATAATCATATTAATTCAATGAAAAAAGGTAAATAGATACCAGTTTCTGCTTAAATTGTATTAAAAGGGTTAAACATTATAGAGGGAATCTCATAGTTCCAAAAACTAGTTAAAATTAAAAATTAACCATGTTGATTCCATGAGAAATATGGATCACCACCAATTTCCCCTCGGATCATAATTAAAAATTAACCATGTTGATTCAATGGGGAAGATGCATAGCTACCAATTTCCACTCAAATCAGCCCCCCTCCTTATGAAGCATTAGTCCTCATTTCATCAGCTTCTCTCATCAACTGGATAAAATTATGTTGGGTTTGGCTCCTGGGAAGCCACTTGACTTGATAAAGAAGCTTCCCTACTTTCATAGCCTACTAGCCGTATGTTTTCTTAGCAAATATCTTTTATCTTGTTTTACGTGATTCAATCCATTGTAACTCAAAACTTGTGTGGAACCTGATGTTGGTCATGTTATCATTTTCACTTGGCATTGGATTTTTGTAGGACATCATGCACCTATTGTAAGTGTTGGATCTGTTCAATAATTTTGGTTGCTTGATTTCATTGGGCATGAGCATGGGAGAGCTTTGTTGGTGAAGATGCATTTGGAAGAGTGACATCCAAGGGGGATGCTTTTTGGAACCCTGGACATGTTTGAAAATATATGTGGTTAACAGATGTTTGGAGAGATCTACTATAGCCATGTTAAGCACATGGAAGGCATTCATCCCATCTATGTGGATGTTTGATGTAGAAGAGTAGAGGCGCCCTTGTATGTGAGATGAATATGTCTCTAAATTGTTCTACAAGCTTGTCCATATGTTTACGTTTTCTAAATAGAGCTTATGTTGAAGTTTTGGTGGTCACTTCATCTCTGTATCACTATCAATATTACAATGGTTGTTGGGATCGTTGCATTGGTGGGATATGTCTATTATATTTTTATTTTCAGCCTTTCTACTTCTTCTTCCCATCCTTGGAAGCTTCTTGGTGCTTTTTTTTCTTAGACCCACTTGATTTCCCTTTCTTTTGGCTTATGTTCTCTACTTATTATGCCTTCACACAAGCCTTATCCACCATTTTAGATTTGAACTATACCACTTGATTATATAGATGGTTGTGTAGGCCCCTCAAATACTGGAAGAGAATTTATGGGTTCTTTAGGGAGATACCCAACATTATGGCCATATTTCTATATTAATTGATGCACTCATGTACATTATGTGCCTATCTCCACCTAAAGTAATGATAGTTAATCCACTGGTCCTCTACATATGTGATGGGGTCAAATTGTGAGTTTATGAAAGTTTTGAAATCCTCCCACTTAGTCACTAGAGGATCTCGTTGTAACCTTAGGGTTTCCATGTTGCTTTCCCACTAGTCCAAGACAAGGCCCTTCAATTTCAAATGTGAAAAATAATACCTTTTGTCCTTCTTGTATATGATGAGAATTAAAGTAAATTTATAAATATTACAACTAATGATTTAACTTCAAAGTATCAATCTCACTTTAATATGGCTTAATAAAAAAAAATTGTTCCATCTTAAATAGGGATTGTGTGTGGTTCATGACACTCGAACTGGGTTGTTCCTTTTTGGGTTCTTTCATAGAATTCCTCTATGGTTCTTCCCAATCTCCTGATTTTCATTCCTATCTAACCTATACATTAGAACATCCATCCTCTCCAAATAGCTCTAAATTATTGGTTAGAGCCACCAAGAGGAGGCTCACATTATGGTTTATATCTATGACTTGTGATTCTAGCAATGTAAACCTCTCCTTAATGAGATATTGAGGGTTATTAATAGATTTTTCGGCCATGGATGGGATTTTATGAATTTAGAGTTCATTGATATAGATTCCCTACAACTCTCCATAATAAAATAAAATAAACTTATGATACTGATACAATTTGTAAATTGTCAATGATATTCCACTTGGTAATTCGTCACAATAGATCTGATAATTTTATTCTAAAAAGATAAAATCTATAATATTAGGGTTGTTTTCCTTCTGAATATCTCTATCTCTATCTACTCTCAACTATTGGTCTCATCTACAAAACAAAATTCACTCGAATAGAGTGGAACCCCCTTCCCCCTTGTATCCCACTTATAACATATATCGATAACCTACTAGTGGTTGAGTTTGACTCCTTAAACTCTTAACTAGAGTTACAATATGGACTTGTTTAGAGTCTTCTCCATCATGATCATGTAGCTACCCCCTTTTCCATGAATAGTAGAGGATTACATCACATCGTCTTGAATCACCATGGTCAAAGCGCAGAGGAAAACATCCATGTGGTATAAATTTTTCATATCGACTCCAATTGAGGTTATTCGTGTGTCATTGGAAAGGTATATATGCATTTTTGTAGCGGGTGCAATGTGTAAGTCACAATCTTTTACCACCAAAACACGTCACTTAATTCCATGTTGTCTTTGCGACGAACACTCTCCAGAATTTTACCTACACTTGAATTTTGGAGCATACTGCTGATCTTGCGATTAGTCGTTCCATGGCCACTTCTTGATTGGTCGAAGTAACTTTCTCACATATGCTCAATTCACAACAATTTCATGAGCACATTATTTTACGCAAGCTTGAACAAACATAACACAATCGATTAAGTGTTATGCAACCAAGTCACAAAAGAGATAGATCTATGACTTCAAAATTAACCTCTTTGAGGGGGAAACCCCTTTTACATTACATAAATGAACAATTCCTAAATGATACAAATGATAAGACCTCCTTGGTATATATAGGAGTATAAAGGGTCACAGTATAATCAGAGCCTACATAATAATAATAATGTAAGGGCACAAAAATAACAATAGTGGGTTTATATGGTGCACAACAGTAACAACATGGGGATACATGGGCACAACACCAAAAATAGGGGGATACACTAATAGTAAAAATAGCGGGAATTCACTAGTATTATAGGGACCTAACATGCCTCTCTCCTTCAAAAAAGTGTTGTCCTCAATGCTTGAGTAGTTTTGGATGTTTCTGTATAAAATTCTCATCCTCCCATGTGGAGTCTTCAACAGGTAAGTTCTTCAACTTAATGAGATACTCTAAAATTAATCGATGTTGGAGCTGTCGAGTTCATTTTTTCGTGATTGCTTTAGGATAAAATAAATTTTTTCCTTCTTCGTCAAGTTTTGGCAACATTGTTTGAACTAGGAGCTTGTTACCAATAACCTTATTTAAGCATGAAACATGGAAATATGGGTGTACTCAAGAAGATGCAAACAACGCCAATTTGTAGGCTATAATACCAATCTTTTGCAATACCTTGTAAGGACAATAGTACTTGGTTGATAATTTATTATCCTTCTTAGCTTGCTTGAGGTACATTTGTTTGTATGGTTGTAGCCATAAAATTACCTTGTTGCCTACATCAAAACTTCTTTCATGACGATGTTGATCTACCTATTGTTTCATTCAATTTTGTGCGAGAGTGAGGCTATCCTTTAAGATCTGGAGAACTTGTTGTTGATGCTCGATATGGTCTTCCATTACTTGAACTTTATAGTTTTATCTTAAATATGATGTGATGGATGGTGGATGATATCCATAAAGTGCGATAAATGGGGTCATTTTTGTTGCAATATGGAAGGAAGTGTTATGCCACCATCAACTAGAGGTAACCACTAGACCCATTGTGTTTGTTTATCAGATGCAAAGCAATGAATATAACCTTCCAAAAATTTGTTCACTATCTCAATTTTCCTGTCAGATTTAGGATTATAAGATGCGCTATGAGCTAATTGAGTACCAAGAACCAAAAAATTTCAGTGAAAATGGGATCTTTTTCACTTACAATAATCCTTGGGTTTCCATGTAGTTTTGAATTGTTTCCATAAATGTAGTAGGAATTGTATTGGCTTTAAAAGGATGAGATAATGCAAAAAATTGTGCATACTTGGTAAGTATATCAACTACCACCATGGTGAAACTCTTTCCTTCAAACTTGGGTAAGCCTGTGATAAACTCCATTAAGACCTCCTGCCAACATTGACTTGGAATGGCTAAAGATTATAATAGACCCAGTGTCTTAATTATCTAAACTGTATATTTCTGGCAAACCAAACATTCTATCGCAAACTTCTAAATATCATATTTAAGGTCATCCCAAAAAATTTCCTTCTTGACCTTGTGGCAAGTTTTTAAAAATCCCAAGTGCCCTCCTAAGGGGGAGGTGTGAAATTATAAAAGAATCTTTTGCTTGAGTTGGGAATTCTTACAAAGATATAAGCAATCTTTGTACCATAATGAATCATTTTTCCAGCTAAATGTATAAGATGTATTAGAATATTGTTGCAACTTTTGAATGAGTGTCTGCACCTCTTCGTCATTCTTCCATTCATCCCTTGCTTTAGTTATCCAATCAAGTTGGATAATAGAAATGACACAATAAAATTATTCCACATCCTCATCCTTTCTTGAGAGTGCATCTGCAACAACATTTTTCTTCCCTTTTTTGTAGATGATTTCAAGGTCATAACCCAACATTTTTGTGACCCATTTTTGTTGCTCTTTTGAAGATAATATTTGTTCGAAAACATATTTAAGACTATCAATATTTTTTTTTTACCTTGAAGTGTCTTCCCATTAGGTAAAGTCTCTATTGCTTTAGTGCATGTAGTATTTCCAACATTTCCTTCTCATAAATATGTTTGTGTAGACACTTTCCTTTGATTGGACGACTTTCAAAAGAAATGGGTCTTCCTCCTTGCATTAAAAGAACACAAACTCCATTTCCTAGGGCATCACATTCCACAATAAAGGTATTTGTGAAATCAGGCATGACTAATACAGGTGCTTGGAACATTGCCTCTTTAAGATGTTCAAAGGCCTTAGTTGCTTCTCTAGTCCAAGAAAATGCATCTTTCTTCAGTAATGTTGTTATAGGTGTTGTTATTCTCCCATAATTCTTTAAAAACTTGCAATAATACCCAGTTAACCTGAGAAATCCTCGAAGATGGTTATGGTTGTTGGGATTTTCCATTTCTTGATGTCTAATTTTGCTAGGTTATACCTTAACACCCACATGAGATATGATATGAACCAAATATTCCAACTCATGTACTCCAAAGAAACATTTGGAGATTTTTTCATATAATTGTTCCTTTTCTAATGGTTTGAGTACCCTGTTAACATGTTGAACATGATCCTTCCAAGACTTGTTATAGATTAGTATATCATCAAAAAATACTAACACAATTCCTAAGGAAGGGTTTGAAAATGAAATTCATCAAACCTTGAAATGTCAAAGGTGCATTAGTAAGGCCAAAAGGTATGACCAAAAATTCATAATGACCCTCATGAGTTATGAATGTTGTTTTTGGAATGTTTTTAGTCTTCATTCTAATTTGATGATATCTTGAACAAATATCCAACTTCGTGAAGTAAATTTATCCATGTAATTCATCCAACAATTCATCAATGACAGGAATAGAAAATTTATCCTTAATAAAAATATTTTTAAAATCCATATAATCTGGACACATACACCATGATCCATCCTTATTTTGCACCAATACTACTAGAGCAGAGAAATAACTTTGACTAGGTTGAATTATACCAACCTCTAGCATTTTTGCAACGATACGTTCAATTTCACTCTTTTGGGATTAGGGATGTCTATAAGGTCTGATGTTTGAAGGAACACTTCCTGGAATCAAATGAATAGCATGATCATGATCATGAATAAGTGGGAGTCCTTTGGGAGCCTCAAATAACTTGGAATAATTGTCTAATACTTTTTGGAGATCTAGATAAATACAAAAGTTCTTGAAAATTAAAAGTTATTATCCCCAAATATTGTAACCATTGGACTCCTAGTACAAAATCACACCACCCATTGGAATGGAAATGATTGGACTATTTAATACATATTCCCCCATGGTTAACTTGATATTATGGTGATGAGCCTCATTATTGGGTAATTATATGGGCCTTAATGCACCTCCTAGCTTAGTCAAACCAACTATGCTCACAACTTATTGCATACTTTTGATTATATTTTGTTTATGAGATGAGTTCGAGTTGGATATTTTTCTTTGTGGCCTAATGTGCATTTAATGCAGGATTAAAGGATAAAAGCAAGGAATTTTGGCAAAGACCTTGGTCAAAACTCTAATGGGACAAGGGAGAGGAATTATAGGAGGTAAATCCTCCTCATTTACTACCCACCCATTCAAATATTCCTCCATTAGTTGAGAGTGCAAATAGCCAAATCATGAGGATTAGAGGGTAACCGAGCAAGTAAAAGTCAAAGCACCAGTTTATTTCGAGTTTGGGAGCCTAGCCTCCCTAATTTTAAAGAAGTCATCGGAGACTTCAAATGTATAAGTAGAGAGGCCTAGGACCTTAGTAGGATTTAGATATTTAATTGTAAAACTCTACTCTATTTTCGAGCTACAAGACTTGTGACAATTTTTGTATGTAATCCATGGTTTTGATAATAAGAATGAGTTTTGTTTTGAGCCAACACTGAGTTAACTCAGAGTGCTGAAGCCCTTGGTTATCCCCATCCTAGAAGCCAAGCCTCCTCTTTATTCCACATGTATGCTAGCATAGGTTCATGGTTTAATTGTTCATTTTCTTAAGTAGTTGCATTTCCTTTACAAAAAAGTAGAATAGATTGGTTGTGTTTTAGTTTTCTTCCATTTGTGCCTTATTTAAATTAGTAGGTTAGAAAGGAGAAAAAGATCACCATAAGGTTGTCATCAGGTGTCTCGACCTCACCTCCTCCCTTTGGGACCATGACTGGAGGAAGAGACCCTTCAGCATCCCCAAAAACATAGATTTCTAGTTCTTGCATGAGCTTTGAAGTTTGTTGTCTTGATTCAATACTTGGTTCATTTCATTGACATCTTTTTCCATCACTCTCTTTCTGTAATAATATCTCACTCATATTCTCATTTACTTCAGCACTCTCTTCATGCATAATATGGGCAACTAATTCATGCTTTTCTAGTTTATGAGAATGTATCTTGTTACATAGTTATTGGAAGACACACATGTTTTAAGTATCATAGGTACCTCAGGAGGAGGTCTAGACTTCATCACTAGCATCCATATTTCACCTCATCCACCTCAACCTTCTCTTGGTCCACCCTCAACCTCACTAGTTTTTTCGTCTCTTTTCATTGAAATTCCCCTAGACACATTAAAACGCTTAAGCAGAAGCTAATAAATCACATCTTAATCAGATTATACCCATGGATTTCCTTACCGTCTGATCCACAACAAACCTGACGAATCACCATCAATTGTGTGTTGCATAGCTGACGTATTCATTTCAACGTTTGACTTTAGGCGCTTCAAATCTCCACCATAGATCTGTCTCGCTTGATACAATAGCTATCGCGTCACTCCCTCGCCAACTAGCTTGACCGATCTCCATTGTTGATATATCTCGCTTGATCCAACGGCTATCGCATCACCTGTTCCCCAACTACCTTAGTCGATCTCCACTGTTGATCAAACCCGCATGATCCAACAGTTATTGCGAAATCTCACGTGAATTCTTGCATGACTGACATCCGATAGAGAGTGCATGAGAAAAGTGGTTTTCCCATGCTACGTGTCACCCACTTAGGCTAATAGCGAGAAATTTAGGAATACCACTTACAACTCTTAGGGCACAGAAGGTATTGCTTACAACCTACGAATACCACTCCATCATTCTATAGGTTTTCCACCCTTCCGTCGACACGTAACTTGATGTGATCGATCCATCTATTAACTTAATCTCCTGCAATAAGATCTCCACCACTCATCTTCCGTTAATATTATTTGTTGATCCAACTGATCCAGTGGTTCTTGTGCATTACTGCTTCATTACTTCTTCCTTTCACTGATTTCGATCTTTGATTTCTCTTCTGACTCCTTCTTGAACTTTTTTCTGCGTATTATTTAAACATTGCCACTCCTGAGCTTTGATTTGGTTATTCAATCAGACTCCAACACTGTCTGATCATCACAATACTCCTCTGAGCATTGTCCTCTCTCTTGGATTCTTTTTGAATTCCCTGCACACTTATGCTATGTATAATTACTCTAATCCACACACAGCTCATAATTCAATTACTCAATACACACCACACAAACTTAGAAATCACACTTTTGTATTAATAAATAAATATTTACACAATGAGTTCATTCTCGAGCTGATATTCTATATCAGTGGCATTTCCTTTCACAAAAGGCATGCTAGGACCCTTCCACACCATCCAAATGCTCCATAGACCTTCTAGCCATCTTCAACCACCTTCCATCCACCTGTCACATCCACAAGAACAATTAATTTGCATGCTTGATTTTACCAAAAAAACCAAAAAAGTGAAAGGAGTTTTAGTTTAGTTTCCTTGCTTACACATTAGTATGGTTTGCTGCTCTTTACTTCTATAACTTAGATAGCAGCATTAGGTTAGTGTTGATTTAGCAATTCTACTTAGCATAGTTGTTTAAATGGTTAATTAGGATATGGTGCGATTTAGCATTACATGTTGTTTTCTACATTATTGTAGTAGAGTAGCTCTCTTAGAATAGATTTGCTCTTCTTCCATCAAAGAATCAAGCTTCTTTTGACTCTATAGAAGTCTGGCTTGGAACCCCTAGGGTCTCTTGCCAGATGAACTGTGACAACAGGAAGGACCTCCACTTTTACTTGTGCATATAACACTGTCACCTCCAAGTTTGTACAAACCTTGGGTTGATACGTAAAGATGGTAGCATAGGAGTTGTAGCATCCTTGCTACAATATTGCTGCTCATCACTTTTTGGCACTGTTGCCGGGGAGGTGTCTGAGTAGAATGTGATTACTACTTTCTTTTCTTCTATTTCTAGTCTTCAATTTTCTGCCATTAGTTTATTTCTACAAAAGTAATCTAGTAGCTTCCTTTCTTTCAGTTATCATTATCTGCTTTCCTTTCCATTCTGCAAGTAGAATTTCAATTCAGCAAGTAACTTTTATTTTTGTCAGTAGTTTTCATTCAGTCAACAATTTCATTTATACAAAGTACTTTCCGGCTAAAAAAATCTTACAAAAACCAACCCAAAAACATTTCCTTTCATGGCTCATAGGAATAGGGACAATTTAGGGAAATTCTTGCCAAATACCCCCACTGCATCCAATAGCCAACCTTCTCCCTTCTTTGGTGGCTATGAACTGGAGGAAACTTTAGGTGAGCAACTTGACATATTTGAAGAACCTACAGGGGAAGAAGAAGAAGAAGAAGAAGAACTCATTCCTACTGAACCAATGGCTGAAAATCGAAATGACAGAGGGAATAGAGAGAGAGATGAGGTTGCCTTCCCCATCAGGGAAACCAATGGGGACACTAAGATGAAGAATATAAGCCCCTCTGCTCTACCTCATTTCCATGGCCTGACCACAGAGAACCTTGGCACTTCCCTATTTGAGTTTGTAATTATACTCCAAACCTATGGCTATACAGATGATGAGAAAAAGTTAAAACTATTTCCATCTACCCTCAAGGATGCATCATTGCGTTAGTTCATGGGTTTACCTGGAGAAAACATCACAACTTGGGCTTAGATGCAATAGGATTTTAACAACAAATATCGAGACTACTGTAGGTCAAAGGATACTAAAGAAGATATTTTCAGGATGAATCCTTAGAAGGCTACGAAGAAAGATTCAAGCTTAATTACAAAAGGGTCAGGTGCACACTTGATCCTGAGTCATTAAACCTAGTCCTGCTCAGAGGAGTAAGGGAAGATCTTCTGGATACCTTACATTTGTTAGCAGGAGGAGATATCTACCAATTACCCTATGAGGATATCAAGGTTGTCTTTCGAAACCATTCTAGGGTAGCCAGGAAAAAGGGTAGGAGTAGTCAACCTATGGCAAGTACATCATCTTCCAACTCATCCATCAAGGGTGAAATTGGAAATATGCTGGAAGATTTCAAAAGTGGGATGTTCCAAACCCTTGCCTTGCAATTGGACACCATGAACATCAAAAGGAAGAAAGAGGAAGCAAAGAGAGCCTTGGCTATCTTTTGCCCTAGATGCACCAGGAGGCATCCTAGGAATGAATGTCCATTGAACTGCATTGAGATTTGCTTGGTCTGTGAAGAAAACCACTCCACAAACAAGTGCCCTTCTTTACTCGAACTCAAAGTTGTATATCGAGGAGCTGAAGGGGTCACTGAGCAACTTTTATACATCAACCAAAGGATACCTCTTGGGCCTAGACCATACCAGCAGGGTATGTAAAGGTCATCCCATGTGTTGTAGCTCTGATACCACTTGTTGTATATCTAACCCGGAAAGATATCGGAATACAAATAAACCCAAGAATAAGATAGAAATGATAGAAATGCTTCTTTATTAATATCAAACCCTTAAGGTAGGGCAACACCATACATTCACTCCTTAAGGAAGGAGAACACTCCACAAGCCATATGCTTGT